>JAOXOE010027174.1:0-19160 GCA_028565055.1 Phoeniculus purpureus
AGGCTGAGGGAGCTGGGTCTCTTGAGTTTGGAGGAGACTGAGGGGTGACCTCATTAATGTCTATAAATATGTGAAGGATGGGTGTTAGGAGGATAGAACCAGGCTCTTCTCAATATCGTCTAGTGATAGGATGAGGGGCAATGTGTGTGAGCTGGAACACAGGAGGTTCCATATAAATATGAGAAGGAACTTCTTCCAAGTGAGGGTGACAGAGCACTGGAACGGCCTGCCCAGGGGGGTTGTGGAGTCTCCTTCTCTGGAAATGTTTAAAACTCACCGAGATATGTTCCTGTGCAACTTGGTGTAGGGGATCCTGCAGTGGCAGGAGGATTGCACTAGATGATCTTTCGAGGTCTTTTCTAATCCCTAATGTTCTGTGATTCTGTGATTGTGTGATTTAGCGGTAGGTTCGGACAGTTTTTGATGGTCCATAGGGGATAACTGAAGGGTCTCGATGCTCAACAGTCACCAGGATCTGTACTCATGCTGCATGTGGAGGGAAGGACACAGCTTTCTCATGCTTGTTACAAGAACATCAGCTCTGTTTTCAGCACCAGACATTTATATTCTCTTTTCCCCCCCCTTCCTAGCAGAATAAAGCACATTTTCTGCTTAAAAAACTTAACAATCCAAAGGAGACAAGGCACAGGGTGGCAATTGAAGGGAGGACCAATCTGTGAATTCTACCCGTGCTGACAAGATGAAAGGAGGAATCGCTTGAAGAGACAGGTTTGCAGGCAGCACGGAAGGCTGCTCTGAAGACACATTCAGGAATAGCAGCAGAGAAAAATAGCAGTAGGAGAAAAACATATTTTCCAAATGGAAGGAAGATGTGTTCTTTGCTTCAGAAAGCACTGCCTTCTCCCTTTAAAACTAGAGCCAATGTGAAGAGAAGGTTTGGTTCAGTGTGAAGAAAATGCTTTTTTATTCTTTCTTCATGAAAGTTTGGGATTTTTAATGTTGAGTTTAATTAAAATAACAATTCCCCTGGTAACTCAGGCAGTAGATACATTGGAAAATTGGTTCTTTTCAGCGATCTGTTCAGGAAATCTTTTATTGCAGCAGGTGAGAAATGGCCAGACAGTGAGAAGTTTGAAGGTGGAGTCAGTGCAAAGAGCAGCAGAGCAAAGGTGTCACTTGCTTGACTCCAGCTTTGGACACCTCAGCCTGTGTCCTAGCTGGGAGCTGCTGTGTGATGTGTTAGATAAGAGCTGGTGTGTCTGGGAGAGCTGACAGATTCCCTCGAGAGGGAAAGTGTGGGATGGCTCCGTAGCAGCGCTGGTTCCTGAAGCTGCCACTCAGCAGATGGTACTGCATGCCAAGAGCTCTTGTGTAAGTAACCTCCTCTAATAGAGAAGTAACCTTGGGTTATTAACTTGAAAACAGCTTATTAATTTCTGTCGGAGCAGCTTCTGGTTGCATAACCACTACTGGAGCTTCACACAAGGTCCCAAATGCTGGATCTTCAGGGCTTGAAGCTCTTTGGATTTTCTTTGTTTTTACAACAGCCCATGGGCTGTGGGTTGGTATCTGAACAGTTCTCCAGGCTCTGGGCAGTGTGAATCGGCATCACTGGAGTTCAGTCTGCTCTTTGTTACCTCATTTGGTCTCCCCTTATGGCTACAGTACCAAATAGCCTGTTAAATCCTGCCTGTGTTTTGGTCAATCCACTCTCAGTTCCCATCCCAGCCCTGATACAGCTGGATGACAGAGTATTCACAACACAGGGACCCCAGTGCTCTTCCTGCTTAGGGTGAGGGGATAACTGGCCATCCCTGTACTACTCCCACCTTGGCTGTGAATCGCAGGCTGTCTCCATGTGCCCACAGCTCAGAGCTTTCCTTCAGTGCCAACTGTGTTTGTGCTGAGCAGTTCCTGAACATTCTGTTCCCTGGTCCCCCAAGCAGATCCCAGAGAGGGCGGATGATGGTGGTTAGAGCAGAGAAGTGGGACTTGGGCTGGTGGACTCATGACTCACCATGACTCTTGGATAAGTCATTCTTCTCTCCACCCTTCAGTTTCCCTGTCTGTGACAGGGGACACGGGAACTCCCCTACTGCTAAGCTTGACTGTGTTAGTCCTTCACACCATCCTAATATTCCTCGGTGGGGATTGCTAATGTTTCCGGCCCTGAATATTTCCTCACTTCACCAGACAAATTAGGTTCATTCTGCAGCTTATCCCTGTTTTCCCAGGAAATTTGACAAACACAGAAGGATTTAGTCTCAGTCCTTGTCTGGTTTTTCTTTATTATTTCTCCTATATTTTCCCCATGCAGACAACCCACTTGCTTGATGAATCCTGCTGGCAGACACCCACAGCCAACACAGCTCCACACTGGTTTCCCACAGCCAGTGATTAAAAAATGTTATCTCCAGTTTCCTGTCTGACCCTGTGTGGGATACATTTCTGCAGGGATTTCTTTCCTCTGAAGGGAAGGTCCCTGTAAGCAACCAGCCAGCCCCCGAGCTCCCATGGTTACACTCCTTGGGAGGAGGACGGCTGGTTGCTGCGCCTGAGCCCAGCATCACCAGTTGAGTTTGCCCAGAGTTCCCAGTTGGGTTTGCCCAGCCTCACCAATGGATCACAGGGGTTGGTGTGAATCAGGGGTGTTTGCAGGTCTCAGGTTCTCAACACGAGTGTGCGTGGGGTGTTTCAAAGGCTGTGTAGGTCTTGGTTCCTAAGAGTAAGGGTTTTTGTGGTGTGATGAAAGGCAAAGTGAACACTTCTCTTGGTCATGGGGTTGAAAACCATGATGTAGAAGGATCTGTGTGAAGTCCATGATCACCTGGGTTGTCTTTCTGTGTCTTGTATTCACAGCCATGACACAATGTCTTATTCTGAGCTGCTGTTTGATACCAGCCAAGTATCTGGAATAATAAACTCTCTCTGTTAGCAGACTGTTTATGGGCTTATGGCAAACATCAAGATTATAGGGTTTTCACTTTATTGACTCAGTGACACAATCTCTGCAATTAATGCGATGGAAAATTTGAGAAGGAAACATTTTTACCAGGTTTTCTTAGTATTAGCCAGTTCTTAACATCTGCATATCTAGGCAGCCTGTCCTATACAGAAATGTAATTTATAGGAGCCCTTTAATAGATTCCAAGTACTGTGCAATCAATTAGAAACCTGATGTTCAGACAGGCAGAGCAGGACCTGACTGCCTCCAACTCCATCTGTATTCCGCTAGGTAAATGGCAGGAAGATGGCTCTGAGAACAGAACCCAGAACTGGCTTTTGGGACTTCCTCTTGTGTCCCTTTCTAATGATGAAAACCTTACTGGTGAGGACATTGGTTTCTTTTCAAGGTGGATGTTAGTCTCATTCCTGTTTGGTGGGGCTTTAAGGGTTTTTTTGTTGACTCTTTCCAATTGTAGCAGTTGATTTTCAATTCTCTTTACTGTTGATAACCAGAGAATCCTGATGATGACAGATGGGATGTGGAATTGTTGGGAACATTCTGCATCACAGATGTGCTGGAGGTGCAGGACTAAACTGTCACTGGATTGTATTTTCATGCATTTGGATCCTATGAAACCCATCCACTGACTAGGTACTTCATCTAGAGAGGGGCTGTGTCCTTGAGACTGGGAATTAAGGCCTCTCCTCTCCCAGCTGGGATCCCAGCTGGGATTTTACTTTTGGCAACGTTTTACTTTCTTTGCACAGTTTGGACGGGAGCACTGAGTCTCTCTGGTAGTGCTAGTGCTTGTGAGAACCAAGCAAAACCTGCTCCATCCTTAAGAAGTGGAACTGTGATAACCAGGCTCTACATTAAGGAAAGATTTTCCAATTCTTCCCAGTTTGCTGCTGGAAGGAGAGCAGCCCAGCCTGTGTGCTTTGTCCTGATGTAGCCCATGATGTAACTGCATCTCTGATGGTTGTGAGTATCATCACTGGTCGGCACAGCAGAGGGAGGGGCAGTGCTGTGGAAGGAAGGTGAGATCATTCCTTCTCCTGGGATGCTGCTGGGCTCGCTCGAGGCGGGAGGTTTGGGAGACTGGGGGACGTGGCAGGAGCAGATGGAAAGAAAACCAGTGGGACCAAAGGGAATGGGCAGAGTCTGCTGCTGCTCAGAAGCCAGCGAGTTGCTGGAGGCCAGGATCCAGCTGCAAGGCTGTGGTGGGCAGGGCTGCATAGAAACTTGTTTTTAAAAAATATTCCATCGTCTCAAGTTATTTTGACTATTTGAAAGTTATGATTCCAGGGGGTTTTTATCATAAAGCCTGTTTACCTGCTTTTTAGTTTTAGTCTTTTTTTGAGGAGCAGCTCATGAGGATGTGGTGCAGGGAGATGCTCCTTAAGCCTGTAGCCAACGTGAGTCCCATGATCTTTGGATCATGAAGTGCTAGAGGGCAGCTGCCAGCCCAGCTCAGTTTCTCCCAGATGGAGGAGTGGGGAAAAGCTGAGATTACTCACTGTGAGTGTTCAAAGTAATTTCCCTGTCCTAAAGCACTTGCTGCTGTTCCACAGAATCAGCTGAATGAAACAGGAGGGTGGAATGCAGGATCCCTCTTCAGAACTCTGTGAGAAATTCATGCTTGAGCTGAAAACTATGAATCCTGCTGTAGCTGGGTGCTCCTCTGTGGGTAGAACCTCAGACAAAAGGCAGTGACATCTTAGAACTGTAGGAACCATAGGATAAATTAGGTTTGAGAAGACCTTCAAGATCAGGTCCAACCATTAAGCCAGCTGTCCCAACCCACCCTAAACCCTTTTCCTGAGCTCCAGATGGAGGGTTAGGTTGTACATTAGAAAACCTTTCCTCACAGAAGGGGTGATTCAAAACAGGAATGGACTACCCAGGGCAGTGGTGGAGTCCCCGTCTCTGGAGATGTTGAACGACAGACTGGCTGTGGCCCTTAGTGCCCTGATCTGGCTGGTGGGGTGATGTTAGGATGAGCTCAGAGGGTTTCTCCAGCCTCAATGATTCTGTGATTGTGAAACACATCCAGGGATGGCGATTCAACCCCCTCCTTGGGCAGCCTGTTCCAAGGCCTAATGACCTTTTCCATGGAGAAGTTCCTAAGAGCCTTAGGAGAGAAGGATTTCAGCAAAGACTCTGCTAAAGCTATTTCCTGCAGCGCTCCTGCTGCTCTGTACTGTACCTTGTGCTGGTGTAGAGATGAGACTGAAGAATTGCAAGATTTTTAAAAACTTGAAGCATGATCTTGAAGGTCTCTTCAAACCTAAGCAATTCCATGATTCCATGATTCCAGGCAGTCTCTTTGCCAATTCTTCTGGTGATGTTCATCTGGCATCTCTGCGTGGCAGGTTCTGTGGAAGCTCCTGTGTTTCTGAATGCTGGGCGGCTCTTGTCTCTACCCTTTATTCTAGACTTCCTGTGTCAAACACAGGGGAATCACCAGATGCTTATAGCCCAGTTTTTACAACCCTTGGTGTTTGTTGGGGTCTCTGGCTTCTTGTAGACCCTGGCCATGCTTGGACTGGTTCCTGTAGCTCTCGGTTGGGTCACAGCACAGTAGCAGAGCTTTTGAAGAGCAAATATTTCTTGCAGATGTTTTCAATCAGGAGTTAAACCAGTGGTTTTCAATGTTTGGGAATTTCTTGCCATTCTTATTTAAACAAACTATTTGATGGCAGAATTATGTGGGTTTTTCAAGGTTGTGAGAGGCTGAGCACTTACACCGCTCTGCTGAGGTTCAGCTGCACAGATTTCAGTCCCTTGACAAGACCAAAGAGCTCTTCCAAGCAAGATGCTGTCTGCAGAGCCTCCACAGAGCAGCCTGTGCTTGCAGACTGGTTGTGATAACAGGAACTTTCCCCAAATGTGAACTAAGCAAAAACCTTCAGTGCTAAAAATACAGCCCTCTGTATGGCCAGGGGGCTGCGATGAGGTGACAGATCTGAAGGCTCTCAGGTAATTGCAGTTGGTCACTGGGAAGGGTCCCCGTGTCCTGGTGCTACTGGAGCAACGCTGTAGATAACAGGGAGCCTTGGGGAGTTTAGGATGAAGATTGGTAAGTTTTTCATAAGAATTCAAAAAGGTTAAGTGATGTTTGGCATCTGTTGACTCAGGGCCTGTCTAGCATCGGGGGGCAGTTCTGTGCATGGCTCTGTTGTTGCCTTGGTTTGTGGGTATTTCCCTTCTTTCCCGTAATAGTGTGATGTGGAGAACTGCCGTGACATCTCCTGTGGCCATGGGAACGTGGGCTCAGGGCACAGAAGCAGGATAATGAGTTTATTTACCCAGGTTGTACCTGGCTTTAAGGTTTATTGCTGAACCCCACTGGTTTTGTGGCAAAGCATCAGTGACAGTAATTTATTACAAATTCAGCTCCTCCTGTGTTGAATCTTGAGCTAAATATGTTGAACTGGAAACTCATCACTCAGAGAAGGGCTTTGTGTTGTGAGTAATTGGCAGAGCTGGTTCTGGTCATCAAGAACCAGGAGGATTTGGTGTCTTTGTGCCTGAGCAAGTCAGACCTTTACATGGGTGTCACTGTGTGAGTTTAATAAACTTGCAGCATCCAAGATAGAAAATTGTGGCCCTACTGGTATTGCTGATGGTGAATTAAGGAACTGATACTGCACTGCTCAGGGTAGAGTCAGAATCATCATAGAATTGTTTGGTTTAGATGGAACCTCAGAGATCACCCAGTCCCAAACATCAGCAGCAGCACCTCTCACCAGACCAGGTTGCCCAAAGCCCCATCCAACCTGGCCTTGAACACTGCCAGGGATGGAGCAGCCATAACCTTCCTGGGCAACCTGCTCCGTGGCCTCAGCACCCTCATAGGGAGGAATTTATTTGTAAAATCTATTCTAAGTCTCCCCTCTTTTAGCTTGTACCCAGGCCCCTTGTCCTCTCACTAGAATCCTTCATGAAAAGTCCCTCTCCAGTTTCCTTTAGCCCCTTTAGGGACTGGAAGGCTGCTGAAAGGTCCGCCTGGAGCCTTCTCTTTTCCAGGCTGAACAGCCCCATCTCCCTCAGCCTGTCTCTAGAACAGAGGGGCTCCAGCCCTCTGATCATAAGCCTCCTCTGGACCTGTTCCAACAGTTTCGTGTTCTTCTTATATTTGGGACTCCAAAACTGAATGCAGGACTTGAGGTCTCACAAGAGCCTTCTGGGCTGCCCTCACACATTGCCGGCTCATGCTGAGCTTCTTGTCTACCAGCAGCCCAAAGTCGTCCTCCTCAGGGCTGCTCTCAATCCATTCACCACCAAGCATGGACTGGTACTTGGGATTGCCCTCACTCAGATGCAGGACCCTGTGCTTGGACTTGTTGAACCTCATACAGTTTGCACAGATCCAGTTCCCCATGTTGTCAAGGTCCCTCTGGATGGATGGTTGCAGGTGGCCTCAGGCTGTGGAAGCAGAAGAGCTCTAGGAGTTGCCAGTCCTGTAGGGTGAACATTCACAGTCCACAGCTTGACTGTACCGGGGAAGAGACTCTCGGTTGCAGTGCATCACTGTTGTGCAGCAGAACAGCTCCCCAGGGTCCCCTGGCACAGAACACACTCAGGTCTCTCTGCTGAAGCTGAGGGAGTTTTTATTTGTTTCAGCAAAGAGCAGTGAGATAAAACAGTTTCTAACTCTGCCTCCCTTCCTTCAGAGGAGGACTTTTCAGTTCTCCCTTCCCAGGCCAGCCCAGGGATGCTGCAGAGCAGAGGACGTGTCAGCAGTTGTTTTAGCACAGCCCGGCTCTGTGGCCGTCCTGCTGGCTTGAGAAGTGTGAGTTGGGTCACCAGAACCGCCAGAG
Source organism: Phoeniculus purpureus (assembly GCA_028565055.1). Taxonomy (NCBI): domain Eukaryota; kingdom Metazoa; phylum Chordata; class Aves; order Bucerotiformes; family Phoeniculidae; genus Phoeniculus; species Phoeniculus purpureus. The sequence goes on from JAOXOE010027174.1 coordinate 7,732, forward strand.
CTGCTGGCAGCCGAGCGAGGTCACATCTGGAGCAGAGGGTTCATGAACTGTGCCTGAGATCAGATGGCTTTGAGTTGCTCTGCAGATGGCCCCGTCGAGGGAACTCCCAGCTGGATGGTGATCCCACGAGTGCTGGCGGTTGTTGGCAGCCTCCTGCCTCGTGATGTTTATCTAAGAGAGGGGAAGATGAGTGGTTTTGAGGAGGAGTCACCTCAGATTCTTTCAGGGTTTGGTGTCACCCTGTCTCCAGCTAGCAGCCCCACTTCCAGCAGAGGCTAGCTGGAAGCAAGCCCACATGTCCTAGATGGACATGAGAGATCCCCAGAAGCCTGCATGTCCTTCCCTGCCTTGGGAAAAGTGCCACAGCTGTAGGATAAGCTGAGATGGTTGTTTTTGGGGCTTCCCAGAGATAAAAATGAAGATATTTTGGTCTGAGCACAGTGTACTGGTGCATTGGAGAGACTGCCTGGAAACAGACAAAATATAGAGCGAAAGAACTCTGGGCAGGGCTCTGGGTGATGTTTCAGTCTTTTCTTTTGGAAGGGAAATATCCTGAAGTGTCAGTCCAGAAAGGGGTTTCCTGAAATACATGGAGTAGAGGTTTTACTCCCTTGCATAGAGCTCACTGAACACATTGGGTATTGTCTGCAGGGCAGGTGCTGTTGAGCTTGTCAAGATCCACTTCTCAAGGGAGGGACCAGAGACTTTCTCCCTGTTCCTTGGGGGTTATTTTGGCTTCCAGCCTTTCCACTGTGTGGGCAACAGCTTCTTCAGTGGCAGGGGAGGGCTGCAAGCTGCTTGTCCTTGTCCCAAACTGGTCCCCAGTGGAAAGGCAGGATGGGCAATGCAGCCTGCTCTGAAGAACATGTGCAAAACCAGCAGCTGTGGACAAGGCACCACCAGAGTAGTCCTGTCATCATGGCCTGAGCAGGAGCTTGGAGATAACCGAGGAGAAATGAGGGGAATCCTGCCCTAAGCATCAGCTTCAGCCTGGAAAAAACATGCAGAATTTTTCCTGAAAAGGACCGTCAGGCCTCGCAACAGGCTGTCCAGGGAGGGGCTTGAATCGCCATCCCTGGCCATGTTTCATAGTCGTGGGGATCTGGAGCTCAGGGACAGGATTTAACGGTGGGTTGGGACAGTTGGGTCCATGGTTGGACTTGATGATCTTGAAGGTGCTTTCCAACCGAAAAGAGTCTGTGATCCTGTGCTGTGCTGCAGGTTCCATCCTCAGCACCTTTGCATGGTTGCACTTGGGGTAGGACCTCTATAGGGTACAAACCACTTCATGTTGGGTGTGCACTGCCTTCACAGAGGGTTTGAGAGCACCATATTAAGACAAATAATAGGTTTCCTGTCTTGGAAAGCTTTCCCCTTTGGTGTGAGCAGGATGCTGGACCTGTAGCCCTGGGGATCAGAGGGACTGTGTGCAGACAAGGGGCTGGCAGGGCTGGAGAGGGCTCCATCTGACTGGTGAAGGGAAGCTGAGGGGAGCAGCCAGTGTGCAGGACAGAGACATGATACAGAGCAGCTCGGCTCCAGCCACCAGCTCTTTTCTTACAAGCTGCCAGGAAGCTGCCACACTGACAGCTTTCAGCCTCTGCTGCTCTGGGCTGAGCGTTGAACTGGAGACTCCAAGTGAAAGCCCTTCAGTGTCATCAGCAGACTTTGGAGCTCTGAGGGGACCTTTTTCATACACATTTTTCATGCTGTTTAAACACTCTCCCCCTCCCCCAGACCTTATGATCTTCCACCATTCGCACACAGAGCCACTGGCACGTTTTTCCCTCTCTGTGTTATCTCTGCCGGATTTCCATGGGAAACTTTCCAAGCAGGGATTATGCCACAGTTCTTTCCAACCCACAGGGGAGGCGGCCGGCCCCACAGCATTTTCCATCAGTGTCTTGGGAGCTGGTCTCCACCTCCCACCACCTCTGCATCCTCTGCAGAGAAATACACGCTGCTGGTGTGTCTCCGTGCTGGAGACCCACAGGGAGCATCCCTGCCTTTCCCATTTCCCAGCTGCACATGCCTGCAATGTCACCCACAAGCAGGGCAGAATGGCTGGGAACAGAGGGAGCAACGCAATCCCGTGGTCCTCCAGGAATGCAGTGCAGCCTCAGAAAGTTGGGGCTTCCCGCTGGAGTGGAGGGACCTGCATTGGCCCGTTTTTGCTGGATGATGGTCCCGTGAGAACCACTGCGCTACTGGGGCTTAGGAAAACATCAGCCTGTCACAGATCTGATGTCTGGAGTAGTAAAACTGCATCTGTAGACATGAACTGGCAGGATGTAAATGAGACTGTCCGTGGCTGGAGGATATTTAGGGACTGCTAAAGGAATTCCTTAGGGCAGGCACTGATACCGGTTGAGCTATGGGCCGGGTGTACTCTGGGCATAATCGGACTTTCATTGTTAGAATAATAGTCATTATAGCCTGAAACTCCTGCACAGCAATTATCTAATGCACCAGCTAAAAGCAGATGCTGAAGAGGTTTTACTCTTTTTTTTTTTTTCAATAAGCTCAGTTGAGAAAAATGACTGGGAAAACAGCATTATGGCTTTTCCAGACTTTTTTTCCACAGTAATTGTGGTATCTGATGTGCTTCAGTTCCATGTTAAAAGATGAGGGGTTTGAACTGCAGGGCCTGCGAGCACAGCTTTGGCTCCACTCGCCTCCTCACACATCATCACGGGTAACGGAGGCTGTACCCCCAGTTACCCCAGTGCTGCCCTGTTTCCTTCAATTGCTCTGCCTGTGTGATTGGAGCTGCCGGAATCATTGTGGTGATTAAGTGCAAGAGAGAACAGGATCCAGCTCCCTCTTGCTGGGCTGACTGGGGTTTTGTGGCAATGGCAGAAGAGGGAAATCACAAACGTTTTCTCAGTTGCTGAAGCCAGAAGTTCTGACTCTGAAGATGCCCTGGGGAGAAGCAGTGGGATGGGAAAGGGGCTCTGTCAGAGGATCTCCTCACCCTGCACTGAGAGGCCCTGGAAAGCCCCGGGGTGACTGAAACTTTGCTAAAGACTGCATGGCTGATGGAGGATGGTCCTTAGGGAGATGTGGTGTAGTACAGATGCGGGGATAGTGGTCACCACTCTCCTCCCACAGTGGCTGGGCTGGAGGAATGAGCTGCTAGCTGGGAGGAATTCAGTCACTTGATCAGCAATTCATTTTCGATGTATGGACCCAGTTAATGAATCAAACCTCTGCTCACAGCCCATCTCCAGGCCCTCATACTGGCTTGAGGGCAGATTGGATTTGGGCCCATAGTTCGACTGTAGAAACTAATAGTGCTTATGGGTTCAGTGGGACTGGTGTTGTAGAGCCTCTTGCCAGGTGTTTCACAACACAGATCCTCCCCACAGTTGCTGATTCCTCATCATTATTAGAGTCAAATAGGGCTTAAAATCTTCTCATCCCAATAGTCCAGATGGGTATCTGGGAGTCAAGACCCTTCAGCCCATCTAGGATGTCTTGCCTGTCTGGACTAAGTCTGCAATCTGATAGAACAAAACTGCTGGCAAGCTACCACACCTGGAGTATTGTGTCCAGTTCTGGGCTCCACAGTTCAAGAGGGACAGGGAGCTACTGGAGATAGTCCAGTGGAGGGGTCTGGAATGCTTCTTCTGTGAGGAAAGGCTGGGAGACCTGAGGATGTTTAACCTGGAGAAGAGAAGGCTGAGAGTGATACGATTACTGTCTATAAATATCTGAGGGGTGGGTGTTGAGGAAGGGGCCAGTCTCTTTTCAGTGGTGCCTTATGACAAGGGGCAATGGGTGCAAGTTAGAGCAGAGGAGGTTCTGCCTCAACATCAAGAAAGACTTACTTTCTGTGAGGGTGACAGAGCCCTGGAGCAGGCTGCCCAGAGAGGTTGTAGAGTCTCCTTCTCTGGAGACTGTTAAAACCTGCCTGGATGTTCCTGTGTGACCTGTCCTAGAGGATCTTGCTCTGGCAGGAGAGCTTGGACTCCAGAAGTCCCTTCCAACCCCTGACATTCTGTGATTCTTATGCAGGTCCTGGTGCTTCTGTTGTCCAGTTGAATTGATGGTATTTCAGGCCTCCTTGGGAGTAGTCCTCATTTCCTTGCTTGGCCTTGACAGGAGACAGGAAATGAGAAATAATTGAATCAGTTCTCACAAATTGTTTGGACTCAGATCCAGTCTGAAGGATGGGTAAAGACTTGGGATGAATTCAAGGTTCATGTTTCCTTCAAGCATTTCTTTATCTACCAGAACAATGCACAGGATTTCATTAATAATTACACCCCTGGTAGAGCAGAATGATGCTTGAAGTGGTGGTCTACTTGTAGGTGATAATCTCAGCCCAATCCATGAGATCCTCTGGGATGTCGAGATCCCATAATGACCTAAGTGGCTCTGAGTATTGTGTCAGTGGTGTTTATATCTGGAAATCAGAGATTCATTAACCATCATCATCCAGTGATGAAAAGGGCAAGAACAGACCAGAAAGTGACCCTGAGTAGTTTTGCTACTAGTGGGGCTCAGATTGTCTTTACTAAGCTTTTCTATTCAGTTTTGTTACCTTTGGGTGGAAAAAGGGGGCTAGACAGTTGGACTTGCTTTTGTTTACTACGTTTCAAGATATCCAGAGCCTTTTTGGATTCTGTGCTCTAGACATAAATCTGATCTGTTATTTACTGTTATTAAGAGCTTCCACTAAGGAGTTGGACCTCACTCAGGGAAGCATCAGACTCGGTGGAACCAGTCTATTCCTCTCTGCCTTCCAGCAGCTGGTAGTCGGCACAGCCAAGGTGTGTAACTCTGAAGAGTCAGCTGGTGGGACCCCCCCCTAGGATCCTGCTAGCAAGGAGAGGTGCTCGAACACCTTTGGGTCAGCCTCAGGGTAGCCCAGGGAAACACTTGTTGCAGGAAACCTTGTTGGACTCAATCTGCAGGGTCTTTTCCAGCCGTAATGACTCTATGACGCAAGTCCCATCCATAGTGCCTTCTCACCCAGGTCTTTCTGAAGGGCTTGAGACTCCAAAGGGGACCACCTTTTCTGCAAAACATCCCTGCTGCTTCCAACCAGCTCCCTGGCTTCTGCTGTAGCTTCACGTGGGATTGGCAGTACAGCTGTCTGGGCTGTGTTGTGGAGACATTTGGAAACCAAGCATCTGTCTTGATGAGGTTGTTCCATAAAGTGCAGAGTATCAGGTTCATGTCCCAGATTCTTTGAAATCAAGGCAATTCCTATTACTGCAGAGCATAACCAGGCTGCTGCCTGGATGAGGCTTGGGTTACTGTTAATGGCAGGCAGGCCTGGACGGTCAAGGTTTACTGTGCCAACAGTTTCTGGATGGGTATTAATGTCGCTGGTGAAGAAGTCAATGAAACTCAATACTCCCTGCAGGGCTCTTGCTGAAACTTCTGGAAGCCTTCTTCACTTGGAGAAGTGTTTCAGTTTCTATTGCTAAGTAACAAAGGAATGAGGATAAAATCCTGAGCAGATCTCCCCTCCCAAGCCCCCATAGACTTCCACTGAGAGCTTTGCAGCCTCTTGCTACAAACTTGAGAGGGAGACTCTCTTCCCCAAGGGTCACTTCTTGAGTGCGTGATGGTGAAGGCAGAGGAACTTGAAAGGAGGTTTGTCTCTCATCAGTCTCGTTATTCTTAAGGATTCTTCCTGTGATTCTCCTAGTGTCTGTCGCTACCTGAGCACTGGGAATCAAGATGTAGGAGGACACTGTAAAAGAAAGAAACTGCATTTGAGAAGGATGGGCTGCAGCCCTTTGAGACAAGGGGGAAACATGTGGCACAGCAGATGTCCATAAGTGGATGGGTTTAGTCTGAGCCATTTCTGTGGCTCATTTGTATAGAAGTAGCAGTCCCTCCTGTTTTATCTTAATGATAATGTGGTTGGTATCACTGGAGTTGGCTGATACTAGAGAGGAGCTGGAAGTAACCAGTGATCCCAGTATTACACTGCAGCCTTCTCTGAGAGAAAGGAGTAGCATCTCCACTGCTTTCAGGAAGCTGTTGAAATCTGTTCGAATGAGTCAGCTGCATCTTTTCTCCATCATATGGAAGACTTCACAAGTTTTACTCAAATAAGAACAGCTGAAAATTTCTTTCTCTCATTTGGACTACCCAGGGGATTGAAGTAGGTGGCCTGGCCAAACAGTGAGGGAACACGAGGATCGTCTGAGACAGGACATCTATGGCCATCAGCACCAAGGACATGAGCAATGAGCAGGGACACTTGGCCAGTGGAGTCTCTTCAAGCTGCTAATGTCATTAAAATACCAGGGTCTGTGGCTCTGACTGCAGTTCGTGTCTCATCCACCTCAGTGAATGCCAGAAGGCTCCTCATTGCCTGTTTGAGTGATTAGAAATGGTCACAATAAAATACATTTATAGATGTTAAAGAAAGCAAATATGTGGGAATGTTGTATTTCATCTCTTCCAAAGGTTGTCAACACTAACAGCAGCATCTAAAAGAACATCATCTAAGTTGTACTCTGACCTGTCAGACTTATGGTTAAGTGGACAGCTAAGATGTAGCATTTCCTAATTTCTAATTAATGGAGTTTGCAACTTTAAGGTCAAATAAGTTTAATTTCACCATGAGGGTGGTGAGACCCTGGCCCAGGTTGCCCAGAGAGGTGGGAGAAGCCCCATACCTGGAACCATCCCAGGTCAGGTTGGACCTTGGGGCTCTGAGCAACCTGCTCCAGTTGGGGATGTCTCTGCCCACTGCAGGAGGTTGGAGTGGAGGAGCTTAGAAGGTCCCTCCAAACTCAAACCAGTCTGAAATTCTGTGATTCCATTATATTCCGTGATTTATTTATGCAGAGATTTTTTTATGTGTACTATTCACTGGAATTAGAGCATATGGGTGGAGTCAAGACTCTTTAGTCTTGAGGCAAGATTGGTCCAACAGATCAGTTCAGTTTGGGCTAAGGCTGACAGACTTCCTTGCACAAAGCTCCAGTAGCTTGAACAAAGAACCCTAGCCAGTCCATTGCACCAGTGTGGAAATGCCGGTTCAGACTGTGTCCCCCAATCTGGAGACAATGATCTCTGTCATCATTTAGGTGAAGGGTTTGAACTTAGGGCTGAAAAACCATCAATGCATGCTTGGTCTGTTCAATTCTTTTGACCCCTGTGTGTGCCTTGTTATTGCTGAGATCTCGGGGGGAAGTTTAGGTTTGACATTAGGAAAAACTTCCTCAGGCCTTGGAACAGGCTGCCCAGGAAGGTGGTTGACCTGCCATCCCTGTCTGTGTGTCACAGTTGTGGGGATCTGGATCTCAGGGACCAGGTTTAGCAATGGGTTGGGACAGTTGTGTTCATGGTTGGACTTGATGATATTGAAGGTCTTTTCCAACCTGAGTGATTCTGTGATCCTGTGTTCCTTTTTTGCTGTTTACTTGCTCCAATCATGTTGCAGCTCGTAGTTCACCGGTCACATTGGCAGCAGATTCTAATAATCTTCTAGATTATGAAATATGCTGAGGAGCCACAAATGAACAGTGGATGCTAACTCAGTCTCAGTTTCTTTTCTGCTTCTTGTCTCACTAAGTGAAGCATAAAGCAGATTCAAAGCCACCATTCAGATCTGGCAGCACTGCAATTCCCCCTCAAACTCCTACTGCTGAGGAGTCAATAATCACTCACGGAGCAGGATGACAGGGAGCTGGGCTCCTCGCTCCTCGCTCCAGAGCAGTAGCAGAGCAACGCAGTTAAATCTCCCTTGTGTGGTGTTGGTCTTAATTACTGGGTTCCGTTCTGTGCAGAGATTTGGCTTTTTGAACACAAAGTCTAAGACTGTGCAACACGGCTTTGGCTTTTCTTTTCATTTTTTAACAAAGAAATAAGCAGCCTCATTAGGTACCAGCTTTACAAGCCTCACCACAAAAGCAATTAGCATTCAGGCTGAGCGTAAAATATGTCTTCTGTGCTAAAGACCTCACAAAATTGGTTACTACACCACAGATTTATTGTAAAAGCCAGGAGATAGCGGGTTTTCTTTGGTCTTTCCTGCCTGCCTACCAGTAATTCCAGTGACGGTGGATGGGACAACTCCATTTGTGGGTCAGTGATCTCTAAAAGCAGAGTAATTACTCGCAGAAGATGAAGCAATAATTGGATGAAACAGTGTAAATATCATTTTTGGAGAGAATAGTAGGGAAAAAATTCCAACCCAGCCTTCTGTGAAGTGTCGGTTGAGTTGTTTCTCAACAGAAAAGATGAAATTCCACTTTTTACTACTGGAGAGTGAACGAGGCAGCGGTGGGGTTTTTTCTGTACCTGACCTTGTCCCCAGGGCCCACCGGTGTGTTCCTTTGGGGTGCCAGTTGTGAATGGGATAGTTATGAATTTCAAACAGGCGCCCTGTGATGCCAGAGAGAAAGTGCCTTTCTGTAACGTAGTCACTGCAGTCAGTGGGTTCTCACCTTGTCCTGTGGCAGGACTGTTTAGATTTTCTCATCTTGACTCATGGCAGGTAACCGAGCCGCTCTGATAACAGCACTGTGCTGCATCTCAGTGTCAGGGTGTCTGGAAAAACCTAAACCTGGGTTTAAAACAGAGTAAGGAGAGCACTGTGAACCCCTCAGGATGGACAGGCACAAAGTGAAGAGCTTGAGGAAGGGACAACCTTGTCCGGGAAACAAGCAGCTTTAGTAAGAAATCCTCCACAATTAAATCTGCAGGCCTAGAGGTGCTGAGCATCCTCTGCATATCCCAGTTGGACCATGGTGGGAGTGGAAGCCAGAGAAAATTCATCCACAAGTGGAGTCACAGAAAGTGTCACTCAGGAAGGCAGAACATTTTTGGCCAGAATATGGATATTGAGAGACAGCATCTGAGATCTTGATTCTGTAGTGTGTTTCAACATCTAATAAATGGACTAAAGACTGAAATATTGATAGGATTTACCCACGTAAGGAATAACCAACTCCAATCAGAAGATCACTGTAAGGAATGGACTTGACTTTGAAAAGGACTGGATTTCTTCTGGGCTGCTGAAAATGCTGCTTCTCAGATGAAAAAGTAAAACTTGTTAGTTAATAGCTTCGACCCATCAGCAAACGGAGTATAAAAACAGCTGCTTGAATAAATGCAGAGGAAGATGGAATGTGACAGTTTCCAAGCTGGTGTGTTCCCTAATACTGGTGTTTGGCAACACGGGGTGGATCATTAGTGTCCACAGGAATCACCAGTGAATGCAATTGTGTTTATAAATCCCAGGAGCCTGATCCTCACACTGAGTATTTGTAACTGTGTAAAGATAAACTGGGGCTAGTAGTGCCTGGAGGAGGGCTAATGGCTTTAAACGGGGATATAATTTATTCCAAGGAGAAGGTTCCTCCCTGTAAGGCTACTGAGGTGCTGCAACAGGTTGCTCAGTGTTCCAGTGGGCTCCATCCCTGAAGTTCAAGGCCAGGTTGGATGGGGCTTTGAGCAACCTGATCTAGTGGAAGGCTGGAACTAAACGATCCTCAAGTTCTCTTCCAACCCAAACCATTCCATGATTCTGTGAAACTCTAGAGCTTATTGATAACATCTTCAAAATCAAGAGTGGGGATAGGTCCTGGAGCTAATGGCCATGCAACAGGAGTGGGCAGAATGTACTGATGTAGGCACTTGCTTCTTGTATTGGGTATTTCCTCAGTAGAGTTCAAAATAATTCACAGAATGTTAGGGGTTGGAAGGGACCTCTGACGATCATCGAGCCCAACCCCCAAATGCTGGAGTTGTGACTGTGACTGACCTCAGTCCCAGTTTCTTCAAGAATTTGATGATCTGTTAAGACTAACAAGTGCTACAGACCCAAATGTCCCTCTGAAAATGCCGGTTCTGCAGCGAGCACAGTTAGTTCTGAGAATTGGGGTGCTGGGGTAAGGCCATGAGACAGCCCCTCCTCGCTGACATGACAAGAGACAGAAGGACAAGGCGGCAGCCACTAATTAAAACAGTGATGGCATCAAGGATAATTCCCAGCACTTAGCAAAATAGCAGCAGAAAGAGCCGTTTTGAGAACACAAAGTCTCTCTGTCAGACGAGAGCCGCTCAGAGTCAGACGGAGTCATTAATGTCAGCTTCTCCGGAAACTGTTTAATCAATTCTGATGGAGGCAGAGGAGGAAGAAATGGGATTGAGACAGGTCATCTATGGGGATTTCCATGCCAGACTTTCTCCATGAATATTTCATGAATCAGCTGTATGAGTTTGCAGCAGTTGGGGTTTTTTTAATCCAGTTTTTTATTCTGTTTGTGTTTGACTTCAAAAGGGAAAGGTTGTGTTGGGGCAGTGCCCTGGGAATGGTGTGTCTGCTCACCCGGGTGGACTTCTCTGTCATGATCTAACCGGTCTGACTGGTGCTGGGGAGAAAAGCCCAACCTTGGTGTTAATTTATTGTCATAACAGACAGGAGGTCTTTGGAAATGAGCACGTCAAGGTGGTGGGCAGGCGTGATGTTCTATGATGCTGCCATCGTGTCCTGCCATTGCAAAACTGCAGCAGCTCATTGTTTTATTTCATTGCTGCTGGTGCTGCTGGTGGGGAGAGAGGTTGAGGTTGCACTGCTCTGCAATAACTGTCTGACTGCTGCTGGTATCTTCTGCTGGTGGGGACGCAAGGCCCAGTCATTAAACAAGAAGTGAGAGACTGTGGAAGTTTTTGCATTAACTCTCTGCTCTGGCAATTGGATTTCATGGAGGGGAAGCTCAGAAGGGACTAATTAGACTGTGCACACAATCAATAGAGTTCTGTGTTGCTTCATGCTTAGGTGGCTAAAGCTGGTCACCTGGCAGAGGCAACAGACGCACGTCCCACTGAAATACCTTCACCTTGCAGTGAAACCTGTCCCATTGCTTTCTGACTTATTTTTCCCATCTGTTTTCATCTCTAATTGGATTGTAGCAGTCGCACGCAGGGTTTCGGCTCGCCTAAAGCACCACTGCGCTATTTACATTGATTTTTGTCTGGAATAGATGTGTTTTCGTAGTGGTTTGCAATGACAATTAAATGATTAAAGCACAGAGAGGATGAAGTTGTACAACAGCAGATAGAGCTGTGATGAGAATGACTGTAATTTTATTTCTAATAGACTAGAATGGGTCTGATGCCACAATCCAAAATTGATTCAGGCTCTTGTTTGAGCATCACAGGAGAGGTAATATAAAACTGCTCGGATTTTGCAGCTGAATATGAGCCAGCAGGGTGCCCAGGTGGCCCAGAAGGCCAGTGGCATCCTAGCTTGTATCAGCAATTGGGTGGCCAGCAGGACTAGGGCACTGCTGAGGCCTCTCCTCAAGTGCTGGGGGCAGTGCTGGGCCCTTCACAAGAAAGAGATGGAGGGGCTGGAGAGGTTCCAGAGGAGCAAATGAGGCTGGGGAAGGGACTGGAGGGAAAGGCTGATGAGGAGAGGCTGAGGGAGCTGGGGGTGTTTAGCCTGGAGA
>JAOXOE010027175.1:0-19156 GCA_028565055.1 Phoeniculus purpureus
GGGAGCGCGAGACAGACATGTATACTCAACCCTGTATGTGCAACGGGACTCGCTTACGGTGACATGTATTGCAGGTTTACTCCTGAACGAAAGGTGGCCCATACAAATTGGTGATTGCAGATTGAAGGGCTTCTGAGGACTCTGCATTGAACTGTCATACAATGGAAAAAACACCAACATATTAAAAGCACCAGAACTGTAAGAAACTACCTGGCTATCTTTAGCTGACCTCATTATTTTAGTAAACTTCTTCCATGCTGACATGGAAGTTTTATGGGAACTTTTTGTCAGGGAAATGCATGCTTTTGTTTTAATGCAAATCTCATTACTCTGCTGGAGACCTCACATGCTTAGCAAGTCCTCAGCTAAGGATGACTGTTTCAGCTCTTTAAGAGCTCTTACTTTTAGTTGGGAGGAAAGCAGAGAAACTGTTGGTGCTGCTTCAGTCAGAAGGCTTCCTGGTGTAAAGCTAACACTCAAGCACTATAATTGAGCCCTGATTTGGGGTTACTCCATTTCCTTGGGGAAGGTCTTTGTTTATTAATCGAGCTGTTAGCTGTGTGCCTCCCAGGATGTTAGGTGGCTTCGTCACTGAATTTCTCGTTTGCTTCCAAAACTAGATCAGGATAGGTGTATCTGAAACGTGAAGAAGTAAAAGTCTTGAGGGAGAGTACTGGTTGCAGCAGAAATAGATAAATAGGTCAAGACTTCTCTCCCTTCTGCTGCTACTTTAGTGATCCTCTTTTCTAGGTTGAAGTATGAACACCTCTTTCCTTCCCCAGGGTAAAGACCATATAAAACTTGAAAGCTGTCATAGCAGGACTATCAGAAATTATGACCCAGCATTCTAAATCTAGGGCAGTGGCTTTAGCAGTATTATTTAAGGCTCAATCCTTGGACTCGGGGGAAACAGGTAATAAAGAGAAGCCAGGTTTCTAAGCTGTCTGGTAATTGAAACTTACGTTAAGCAAACTATTGAAATAGTTTGGAAAGTTTTGTACCATAATTGCAGCTGTTCTATTGACTGAACAAATTAACTAGTTCACTCTGATCCTTAAGTTCTATACTGGCATCTAGCTGTTGATCTGATAATTTCTAAGTAGCCATTCTGTAATTAAGAACAATGTTGTTTGCAATATCTGTATAGAGAAGGGAGGAAAAAAAGAGATTTATTGTGTTTGCAAGCGAGTCCATTGTGACCTATAAAATCAGCACAGCCTGACCCTTCAGTGTAGGAACAGTGCTGAGGTAAGAGGTACATTGATTTCTCTCTCTTGCTGTCAATATAGAAGAAATTTGCTCATTTGGTCCCTGCTGCCTACTTTTATTTTGTAGTTAGTTGTCTACTTTGCCAGCAATACATACAGAACAGTAGTGCTTCCTTGCATGCTGTATATAACTTGTAAGCCTGACATTACCATTACCACCATCATGCACAAGACAACCCTGAAAACACCATCACCTTGGTGTGGTACCACTCTGAAGCTAAACTTTCACAAAGTTGTCACTGAGCATAGCTGCAGTGACAGAACGGCTGATGTGAGCACAAGTGTGTATCTGCTGCATTTGTAGTGAAGCTGTATAGCACTGCAGATACCTCTACTTGAAAACCCAGAAGCAAACCACCAGGTTAATTTGCCTGAACCTGGGAGGAGTGCTTTAGAAATGTAGGCATCCGTGAAGTGGTTCTAAAAGCTGTGAATCATCTCCCAATCACCAAGACACAACCATCTCACAGATGAGGCAGTCACAGACTGGAGCCCATGCACACAAGTCCTGGCATAAACTTACTGGTTTCAGGAATGAGGAGCGTAGCTTAAGGGCACCTGAGACACAGTAGAGTCAGTTAGCTTGTGTTGTCAGTTTGGTTTCAGTGCCCACAGTTGGAGCTGGAGGACTGAAACAGCAACAGAAGTGAGGCGATGGTGTACAGTAGAAATCCTGTTTGCATTGGAAAAGGGTGTGTAAGAGGAATTGGAAAGGGAAAGGAGGTGGATTGAAGAAAACAGCACTGGGGAGCTGGACAGCATAGCATGCTGCCTAATTTCTCGAGTAAGTCTTCACAACAAAGCTGAAATGCCTGCTTTACACTGCTGAAATAATTCCCTTATCTGAGTTGCTGTGTTTGTGGGGAGAAATCCACAATAGAGACAGCCAAGTTTTAAGTTGTCCAAACAAATAAAGTTTCAAATTGTCTTTTTAACAGCATGTTTCTTATAAAACATCCAGCACAGTCAGATTGCATGACTAAAAACAAACATACAGTTGGGCATAAAGCCAGACAACAAGCTACAGTTCTGGTTTATCAAGAACAACAATACTTGTATCAGAGCTGGGGGAACTGAAATGCTCTAGCACTTGGACACAAGGTAATTAGTGGCTCCTTAATAAGCACTTGGTGAAAGGCTGATGTACTGGGTGTTCCTGAAAAAGTGACTGCAAGACACACCGTCGGCGTGGTAGAAACTTGGATCTCAGTTTGTATCTGCAGTCTCTCATTAGGTCCTTAGTTCCTTAACAAACACAGTTGCCTGCGTGCCTCTACTTTATGCTGGTACTCACTTGCTTTCTCAGCGGAGTCTAAAATGGGGATGAAATGGTAACTCAAAGAGCTGTATTACCCTAGCTGTCCTTCCACAAGGAATTCTAGAAGTACAGGTTTTATCACTATCACACTGGTGTAAGAGTGCTAGTTGTGTGCTGTACGTAGGCTTTTAAAGCCTGGACCGCCACAGTATAAGAAGGACATTGAAGTGGTGGAGCAGGTCCAGAGAAGGACAATGAGGCTGGTGAGAGGTCTGAAAAACAGGCCTTACGAAGGGTGGCGGAGGGAATTGGAGTTCTTTAGTCTAGAGAAGAGGAAGCTGAGAGGAGACCTTAGGTAGGAGACCTCCTACCTAAAAGGAGGTTGTAGTGAGGCTGGTGATGGTCTCTTCTCCCAAATTACTAACAATCGGGTGAGAGGAAATGGCTTCAAGTTGCATCAGGGGAGGTTTCGACTGGATCTTAGGAAGAAGCTCTTTCCTGAGAGAGTTGTTTGGCACTGGAACAGGCTTCCCAGGGAGGTGGTGGAGTCGCCATCCCTGAAGGTGTTTAAAAAACAAGTAGCTAGACCACTTGAGGCCATGGTCTAAGGGTTAGAGCATTGGGATGAGGGCTGGACTTGATGATCCTGGAAGTCCTCTACAGTCATAATGATTCCATGATAATTTCAAAGCAGCCCTATAGACTGCACTAAAAATAAACAAATGCTCTGCTCACATTTGGAGGCTTCTTAACCAACTTTACATCATGGTTACTCTCTAATTATGTGGATTAGAAACTCTGACATGTCTAACCCGAATGTAAAAAAAAAAAAAAAAAATCTCTTAGCCTGTTGCTTGGCAAGTGTTGAATAACTGGTTTAGTGTATTTAACCACCACAACAAAAAAGATGAAGTGGCATTTGGAGTCTGTACTGTAAAAACTAATAGCTTTGCCAGGAGGGACTTTATTTTTCACTGTAATGGCAGACTTTCTTAATTTACTTCCATAACAAATTTTCAAGTTTATGACTGAGTCCATCCATGTTTGACAAACTCTGACTTGAAGATACATCAAACGTTACCTCCATTGATAAAAGGCTTATGTGATTGTTATGTGGCTTTGCATAGCTAAGGACTAACACTACAAATCCTACCAATCTGCGTGTATTTACCTTGGATTATTTTACAGTTCTGTGCCCCTAAAGTAGCTTCAAACTACCATATGGTGTTGTAACTGATCTCCACTTGGATCACAACTCCTTGAGTGTGACCATCTAGCCAATGCCTTATCCACCAAGGAGTCCATCTGTGCAATCCACGTCTCTCTGTTTTGGAGACAAGCATGTCATGTGGGACGGTGCTTTATATGAGTCTAGGTAGATGACATTGGTCACTCTTCCCTTAACCACCAATGCTGTATCCCTGGCGTAGGAAGCCACCAGAATTTTCAGTCGTGATCAGCCCTTAACGAAGCTGTGTTGGCTGTCACCAAACACCTTCTTGATACCATTTGCCTTAGCATAGTTCCCAAGAGGATCTGCTCCGTGATCTCACCAGGCACAGTGGTGAGACTGACTGGCCTGAGTTCCCCAGGTCACCCTTTTTTTTTTCCCCTTTTTTCTTCCCCTGATACTGTGCATTTGCTTTAACAGGACTAAAAGGCAGAAAAGCAAACAAGTATCACAATGGTTAAAATAAAAATGCAATATAGTAATGCGTCACTGCTGCATGAAATGTGTGTCTCCCTTGCTAGGGAGCAAGGAAGGACATTACCTAAGGTAACACTACATTGACTTTCAGCAGCACCCTTGTTTATCAGTTCTTTGTCGATCACAGTATCACAGTAAACCAAGTTGGAAGGCAGCCCAAAGATCATCAAGTCCAATCCATTAAATTCAAGACAGTTTCAATGAGAGGGCCCAGCACCCTGTCAAGCTGAGACTTCAAAACTGCCTGTAGTTGTGGAATTCACCACTTCCCTGGGAAGACCATTCCAATGTCTAACTACTTTCACAGTGACAAATTTTCCTATGGAGTCCAATCAGTATCTTCCCAGGAGCAACTTATAGCCATCACCCGTTGTCTTTGCTAAGAGATTCATCGTGAAAAGGGACTCTCCATCTTCTTGGTAGCCACCCTTAATGTACTGGTACATGGTAATAAGGTCCCCCCTAAGCCTTCTTTGCTCAAGGCTGAACAAATCCAGCTCTCTCAGCCTTTCCTTGTATAGTAGGTCTTCTAGTTCTTTGGCCTTTTTCTGGACCTTCAACAGCCTGTCCACATCTTTTTTTGTACAGCAGGGGCCAAAACTGAACACAGGATTCAAGTCCCTGACTTTCTCTCTGTCTTCTAAACACTACTTATGACTGCTCAGTTGCCCATATCCCTGCCCATCTGCATCTACTAGAAATTAATGAATGAAACTGATTTAGGACTTACACTGCAGTGCTGTTACTTTGTTGACTGAATGATTTTTTTTTTTCTGATGGAAGCATGTCTCAGATAAATCATTTGGAAGTGTTTCAGTTACTTAACAGTCTTTTTTGAGTGTTGGCAGCCTTCACAGTCAGTACAAGTTTATTTATCCCTTGAATCTTATAACAGGAGATGAAAATGTTTTCGTTTTTTGATTTAGCATTGTGAGCGATCAACCCTTCTCTCCTTCCAGTTTGTGTATGAGGACCATATCCTTGCCAGATACTTCATAATCCTGGAGTCAAAATCTATCCATTAAAAAGACCAAAAGGAAGATATGTATGTGTGTGTGTGTACAACCTGTGCCTGGCAACATTAATGTTGCAACTGCATGTGAGCAGTGTCAGTGCAGGAGTCAGTCACCGCTCCTTTCCATCACGCGGCTAATGCTCCTTTCCATTATTTGTAGCAGCCATCAAAATGTCTCAGCCTAATCTTATTTCTAAGAAATAAAGACCATAACTTCTAACTTCCAGAGATGTCACAACAAAGTATGGAGAAGGAGCTGCAAACAAGTGGCCCAGTAATAGCTGCTCTTACATGACCTCCTTAGCGTTCTGTTCCTTGGCTTTTGTCAAGGGGGGGCGGCTTAAGGTGCTAAGAACAACCTGTTGCTCCAGGTGCATCTTCCTCCGCCCCTTGAAATCTCAGGACAAGGAGGTTTTGTTCAAATGTCAAACACTCTCATATTACTTACTACCAAGTCCAAGTGAAGGTCAGAAGGGGGAAGGTTTGTTTTATAAACAGTGAGGAAAATAGTGAGTCTGAGAAGACAGAAGCATTGAGATGCAAGTATTTAAGTAGTCACAAGATGTATTAGCTGACACTGTGATGGACTCTCTCCTCTGTAAACAAAGGTATGTACATTGACCGTTAAATTACCTGAATTTGATTTATGTTGCTTTCAATCATCTAGATAGGTATAAGCAAATCAATGTTGAATTTCTGTTGTGTAATTTAATAACTGAACTCCAATTCAAGCATAATTCTTCACAATCACTAAAAATGTGAATATTTTTTATAAAATGCCAACGAAATAGTCATACAGACTGAAGAACGTGAGGTTTTGCGTAGCACTTTAAGGGTTTAGGCCTTTTATTCCTCAAATACCGCAGAATTGGTAACTTACAGTGCGAAACTTGTGTTGACAGGTGTTAGTGGTGAATGTTTTCGTTGTAAAAGAAATCAGCTAAAAGTTTAGGACGGTGAGGGAGGGTCACCTCCTACCACAATTCAGTAACGTATTGCTAGAAATAGGAGACACTAACGCTTCTGCCACAATATTGGAACCGATGTTTAACTGCTTATGTGCTCGCAAGCCACAGAATGACAGCATGTCCTTAAATAACTGGATCTTGTGTGTCTGGGGGTGAATTTACTTAAAATACCAAAACCAACCAACAAAAAAGTCTTGGTAACGTTCTTAAATTCCCTCTCAAATTTGAGCTCACCCCTTCTGCTTGTTTAGGAATTTAATCCTAAGCACAGCCTTGCCCTTCTTAAACAGTGTTTGCACAAGACCTGGCCTGTGGAACAGCAGGGAACAGTGTGCAATAGGAGTTACAAAAGTGGATTCCATACACTTGTTTGCATTTCAATCACTGAACTTTACTATTTGCAAGTCTCCCAGTCTGTAAAAACTAATGTAATATTTCCTTCACCCACAGATTTGGGGAAGATGAGCTAGTTAAATGCAAAGTTCTTGAGATGAAGGTCACACTTGAGGTGCCTGTTGCTATTAAACTATTGCTTCAGATGCCCTTTAGGAAGGACTGAGACTGTGTTTACTTACACGGGTTAGATGGTGAATCTTTCTTCCCAAAGAATCACAGTTAAGTGCCAGCAACTATGTTAGGAATCTCAACAACTATGTGGTGTCAAGCAGGAGACTGATAATTATTTACTTACAAAGTTTTCTCAGGGGTTGTGCTGTGCTCTTCTATCAAGTGGTAGGCTATATTCACCCCCAAAATGAACCATCTCTAGGGCAGTTGCTTAAGGCCATTTGGTTTTTTAATAGATGTCTGCATGTGCTCACAAAGCTTTTCAGTTTGTGCAGTGTTCGTGTGCTAAAAAGAATGACATTTTTAATAGCTTTACAATTTGTTCCTGTTGGTGTGTATTAACAGCTGCACAGGTGGATACGGAGAGGTCGTTTCCTCATCCATGGTAATTTATTGTCTGCTCATGCAGACTAGAGCTTGGAAAAATGCTGTGTGCACACATTTGCCTCACAAGCTCACCAAAACAGGTGACAAGCTGACCTGAACTCTTTTGCCCCTCTCGGGCTTGCTTTAGAGGCCAAGCAAAATAGACTGTGGGACATCCTTAATTTTTGACTTGTAAATTGTGATTCTGTTTCACCCAATCTTCTGCCTCACAAGAGAGCTGCTACTTTGTGATTTATACCAGAAAAGCACAAACTGAATCAAAGAACTTAATGTATTTCAACATTCAAAGACCTTTAAAAGTGTTAATTGACCATACATCCTCTACAGCATTTTAGGTGATGAAAAACCAATGTGTGAATTGAGCTGTGAACTTATTGATCACTTCTGTAGACAGTTTCCTTAATGGTATTGAACCAGTTCACTGCCTTCTTTTATGGATTTTTTTCCAAATCTATAACTTATTTAATCTGTAACTTGTTCAGGAGACACTCTCTGCAAAATGTTTGTACTGGGTTATCCTATAGCCATTTTAACACTTTCTAAGACTTTCTGTCTTTGGCTGACCTAGTATACTTGCTCTGTGTGTGGTATTAGAAGCTTCACCGTGTTGTGTATGAAATCCAGGCTTGGCAATGTTTTCTGTAGACCACCTCACACTTAACCATTATATCTGCGTGCAAGAGTTCATACCCTTTCCTCTTTCATTTTATAAAGTTCTGTCTGAATGTTTTGATCATCAATATGAATATTCAATCCTGCTTCAATCCCATTTAGTTCTTACCTAGCCTTCAAGGCATCCGGTGGCTGTATTCTACAGCATAATTATGAGTTGTCAGCATGTTAGGAAACCTATTTTCTAACACTTTTTAACAAAACCAAACCAGTTTTTGTGCCAGGCACAGTTGGAATATTCATCTGAGCTACAAATATTTGCAAGGAGTCCTCGAAAGCACAGCAAGTTCAGAAGCTATCATGAACTGCACGCAGTGCTTGTGCTCAGCTGTGATAATGCTGCTGGTCTTGCAATGCAATGATACAAAACACCTCTGAAACCATGTTAACACACTGTGTAACTTGCAGATATCTGCAGTTAGGTGCAAAAATGCACTCAGGATGGAGCTAAAGTCGAGATGCTTTCATGTGCCAGTAATAACTCTCAAATGACTGAATTAAATATTTGACTGAGTGCCATATCTCAAACTGAAAAATGCTTGTCATTTGGGGGCCATTGTTTTAAATAGATTAAAGCACCACACTCGAGTATATCCTGAATCTGTCCTTGGTATGTTGTCAGCACTTAAGAACTCAGGCAGGCTTGGAGCACTGTCTGTTAACTGTAACTTTAAATGTTGTCAGCCTTAAGCAAGTGTGTAGGAGGGCCTGATTCTATGTGAAAACCCACTGCATCCCAAACTAGGAAAGTGTTAGCTGCTACTGTGGTTTTCCTCTGACGTAAGGTATCTTCTGCCTTGTAACACCACATTTCGCCTTTCACATTAGTTGAAAAATTAAGCTGAATTCAGTGCACATTTTGTCAATCGTAGTGTTTTCACATGTTTCAGAAAGAATTCACTTGTTCAAGCAAGTTTAGCAGCTGTATTTCCAAAAAACAGAGGAAGGCACTGAGATATTGAAGGCTGCTGATCTAGAAAAGTGTCTAGAATAATTTTTTTCCTCCCAAGTGGGAGCTGGTAAGGCTGTTCTGGTCATTCCCCAGAAACTCCACTTAGTTTTCCACCCTGCTGGATTATGAGGGGAAAAAGAGCTAAATGACTACAGCAGCTGGTTTAGCAGTGCTGTCTTGCAGGGTTCATCTTGATCCCTGCAGACTCCAAGCTGTAAAATACAACGCCAGCATGTTGTGTCTTAGATGTCCTGCTGACACTACTCCACTTATCTAATCATACTAATATTGACATATGACTGCTTCTCCTTTATTCTCTGCTAACCCTTGTTCTTTAGATACATACAATTATGTCAAAATAATCCCAGTTTGTAGCTTTCGGTTATGTACTGACCCTCCCCTGGAATACTCTAGTGGATTTAAAGGTCATCCACAGGTAAGAGGTCACTACTAAGGCGTGTTCCTGCAAAACAGGAATTGTTTCATTGGTGATTTTGAGACTTTAAGGTTGGATTTGATCTAATTTTAGAACAATGGCAAATTTCAAGTTCAAAGGGTGTTTGCAAGGCTTGAGGAGAACAGCTGAATCTTCTCACTTTGAATTTGTAGGTGTAGAACTTATTTTGACCATTACAGCGTTATAAAAAATAAGGCTACCTGCAAAAAGAACTCAAAACTGATGAACCTTCCCTTTTCTAAAAAACCAAAGTTTAACTGATAAGAATGTGCATTGTCTGCTTTTTGCTATTTTTGTTTAATAGTAAAAAAACCCTCCTATTTTTTTCCAGAAAATTGCTACTCTGCAAAAGATTATTTGAACAATGCAAAGCAACAATGAGCAGCAGTCTTCTTCCCAGTGACTACTGCTCTCTTGTAAGAAGGTTTATTACTTCCTATCTCAGCACGCCTATCTTGAGTGCTTTGCGCCATGACCTACTGCTGCTCCAGGCTGGCCCAGCTCTTCAAGCTCTCTCTCACTTGATTCCATTTAAAGCTGTAGCCCAACAGCTACTGGCTTTGTAAGTTAGAAGCCTGTTTATCAAATGAAAATTAGAGATGCCTCTAGGCCAAACCTTTAGAATCAAAACAACTTAAAGCTTTAACAGCAGAAAAGTAGTCTAAATGATCTTGATGCTACACTAATAAGGTGAGGACAGATAATTCCACTTTAGAAATATTTAATTAAGTTTAGTTTTCTAATGAGCAGCTACAAAATGAAGTTAATTTCATCAGCATATCTCTATTAAAGACAACTCTCACTCTTGTTGTGGTGGTTGATTCTTAAATATCTCTCTATATCAGCACTCAAAAATGTGAGCAGTGAAGATTTTAACCTGATTATTTTATAACTGAGATTTTTGTTTTTAAAGAAATTTGCATAAACCGTATTTAGTCCTAAGAAGCAAGTGGATCACATTTCTTAACAGAAAGAGGCCATCGTACAGTTTCACGTAGAGAGAGAAAGAGCGAGCTAAGGAACTGGCTGGTGGAGGGTTGTAGAACAAGTAATACCTCTTGCTTGGTAAAATCTATTGCATAACATTAACCTTTTGTGGGAGCCAGTGTTCCCAGGATAATAAACAATACACAAATAGTACTGATAGTGCAGCCTCAGAAAAGAAAACACTTGCAATTGATGTACCATGGCAATGCCATTATATGTACCTCTTGCACCTTGAGGTCCCTGTCATGCCCCTAAAACTTATAATTCTCTGTTAAAATTACAGAGACAAACTCTTTTGTAAATCTTGAGATCCCTCTTTTCCCTCTGAATGTTTTACCATATCAGTACGAGGTATTTTGACCAATGTACCTTAAAGGAAAGATTCCTTTATATTCTGTAATTTCAAAAACTCTTCTACTGTGGCATATCAGGATGTATTTATAGTGCCCTTCTATGAACCCAGTTTTTCAAAAACGAGTGAAGACCTGCAGATTTAGGAGATTGAGGCTTTTTAAGATTTTTAAGGCAGACAGTATGTTGTTTTTCTTCTGGCTTTTGTGGTTTTGAGTCTTCCTAGCACCCTTTGTCTGTGTTCCTCGAGCTGTAATCTTGGAATTCCCTTTCAGTATTTGCAGGAGCTAGGAACTGAGGAGAACTGAAAGATACCTGAGTTGGCAGCACTGAAAACCAAGTATCTAGCTTTCCATTAATCTGTAATTTACTTGAGTGTGAGGCTCTGGAAGTTATCGTGGCTGTGAGTGTTTGAGTCTGTCTGGCCCAACTGGAAACGAACAAAGAGAACTGCAGGGAACCTGCCACAGTGAAGACTGTTACATGAAAAAAAAAAAGGCGTCAGTCCAATATTTTTGCATATCCACTTAAATACTTCCCCTAGAAATACCCATTGCTGACTGTCATTTCATTCAAGAGTGTTTAGTTACAGATTAAATGACTTTAATCCTATTTAGATAGTTAATCCAACTAAGAATTGAGAGAAGGTGAAAATGTTACTGTAAGGATCTGGGGTGTTTATCTTACCTGCCGAATGACAGATTTATAACGTGAATTCTCTTTTCAAATGGATGCCATACATATCAATTGAAGTAAAATAGGAAGGGTTCTTCTGACTTTGAGGTAAGTAAATACGCATAGCAGGTACAAATCATGGTAGCTTTGATGTAGTTAGTTAGCTACAGCATTCAGAATTAACGGGATTTCCTAAGAGAAACCCACTGCAGAGAGGATTTGGCCCTTTAGAAGACTGGAAAAGCTGATTATGTGTCATTTTGCCCACCACCAGTCACAGTCCGGTGCACTGGCATCTTGTGGTGGTTTAAATGCAACAGTAACATCACACAGGTGAAAGAAAACAATAGTGAATCAGGACCATTAAGTACTGTTGAGAAATACTTGATTTACAGTGTACGCACAGATTGTTCTTTCAGCTTGAGAAAGAGAATTTGGCTCTGTTAGTATTTGGCTAAGCTTTATCAGACTTGACTTGAGCAAAGATCAGACTCTCCTGTTGGGTCTGTACATCACAAGAATATGCACAAAATCTAGAGTTGTTCTTCAGGTGTTACACAGGCTGTTTGAGAGGTATGCGACCTCTGGTCTTATTGTTAATCTGCCCTTCTAGTTCTTGCAGTCTTTTCTGATAATGTTTTGGGAACTTTCTACTACTTTCATACTAGAGCAGTGTGACTACATCACTCCTTGAGGAGAAAAATGTGGTTCTCTCTCAGAAACAGAGCAGCATTTTCATTGTGCAGAGTATTGGCAACAGATAATTAATCATCCAGGAATTCCTTGAATCTTTCAGCGTTATAGGGGCCTAAGAACGAATGCAAATATAAGCTCAGTTAATTACGCTCATTTAAATAATCCTTTATATGTCTGTAACTGATAAAAAGGAAGTCTTCAAATTAACCTTCCAGCCCTGCATAGAAGGAGACTGAGAAATCTCTGATGCAACCCTCAAACTGTTTTGATTTAGCTCTTTCAACCAGTTTAGATTGTTTCTCATTTATTTACTGGTCATCAAGTGCTTTGCAAACATATAGCTCTTAAAACTTCAGAATGCTTTCAGAAAGTGACCGAAATAGGCACACGGAAGAAGAAAGCCTATGATGTGCCAGTTCTGATACTGACACAGCTGCTGCCTAAAGCAGGATGTTGTGATTCCCTTAGCAGAGAAGGAAATCTTGTTTTGACTTCTCTGGAAGAGACCCAAAACACATACGTAAATGGAGAGGAGGACAGGGTGCAGCATCTTCAGCCCTGGGTGGTGGTGTAATTAGTACAGATGGCGACTGTCAGGTGGAACAACCTGCAGCTACATTATGGTGCTGAGGCCATTTTAGCTGCTACCAATCAAGTACAAGGGGAGCATAAAAGAATATTAGCTACTCAGCCTCTAATTCAGGAAGAGTAACAGGTTTTCCAGTAGCAGAATTCATGATTATAGAGCTCTCAACAATTGTTCATCGTTTCCCTCCTCTCCCCGCAGTGGGTTATGCTGCTGTTGATTTTTTTTTTTTTTCAGGGTTTTTTTTCCCCTACCAGATGCTTTGAACATTGTTGTAAGGAAGCTGCTTACGAAGAATTTATCCAAATAACTTGTGCTAGTTTTGAAGTAACTTTACCCACGTTGTCTTCATAGTGCTTCTGCTTGGACTGCTGGGCACATGTACAGCACAACAGTCTGGTTTCAGAAAATCTGGAATCGGGGGCAGTATCCCAGCTCATGGAATCCCATACCCTTCCACAGAAGTCAGTTTGAAAACCTCTTTTAAAAAAAAAAATCTATCTTAACAAATGTAGTCTGTCAACTCCAGGAACATGTAGATATGGAGCTTCAGGGACATGGTTTAGGGGTTGGCTTGGTCTAGTTCGGTTAATGGTTGGACTGAATGATCTTAAAGGGCTTTTCCAACCTGTGTAAGAAGTTTTGTAACCAGCAGTTCGTTCATAGCACAGATCTCTGCTGTGCCACGGCAGTTGTCCTGAGGCGTGAGGATTTTTATCCTGACCCCCTTGAGCGCCAGCCCTCAGGAATGGCCCTGTGACTGGCCACGGTTTTCTCTGTTAAAACACACACGTGAAATAACACGGGGCTTTGATGCGTTAGAAGGGCAGACAACGCAAATCCGTATCTTAGCCCAGGCGAGGGAGAGGCTTCAGGTTGCCCAGCTGGCTGCCAACCGCACTGCTCTCATTCCAAGGTCCAGGGGCCTGGGCTGTGGAGATTCTGTTGGTGAGGAGCGCCCTGCGGGACCATACCCGCCCTCGGGCCTGGACCTTGGCCCGTCTCACGGGGCGGCTCTAAGCCTGCCCTCAGCCCCTGCCGGCGGGGACCGAAGAGCAGGACCGGCCCCGCCGGGGGCTGCCGCGGGGGAGCGGCGCCCGCCCCGCCCTGAGCCGCTGCCGCCCGCTCCGGGCGCCCACAACGCCCCCCGGGGAGGGCGGGGCCGGGCCGGGCCAGGCCAGGCGGGCGCCGCTGCCGCCCCGCACAGCCACACTCGGCGCGTCCCGCAGCACTCAAGATGCTCGCCGAGGTGGCGGCGAACTTCAGCGAGGATGTTCTGCGCCTCTTCGGGAGCAACCGCAGCCTGTCGGCGGGGCAGCTCTCGGAGCTGCTGCATCGGCTGGGAGCCGCGCCGGCCTTGGGCACTGCGCTGCCGGCCGCACACCTGCACCACAGCCAGGTACCGCGAAACGAGGGCGGCCAGTTCGGGGCTTAAACCTCGCCCCCGCTGTGTTCCCTCACGTCGAAGCGGGGAGGGAGGGAGCAAAGGTACCGGTATTGCCGGGACAAGCTGCCGTCGCCCGTGGGTGCGCGGCTCCGCGGCGGGACGGGCGCTTTGCCTGGGTAGAGAGGAGCTGGGCAACAGCGAGAAGCGTGTGAGAGCCATCTGCGAGAGCTGTGCCAGCCGAGCTTCGGGACTTGGTAGCAGACAGCGTTTTGGGGTGACACCTCAAACTTTATGGCCGACAGGGCTGCTTCTGTGAAGAGACTTTTTCAGAGATGTTCCTGTCGTTCGTGTGGATGGAGTGCGACGGGTCCACCCGGCAGTTGACCCACTGAAAGCTGCCTGACACGTGTATTTTATTGATTAAAGATTGCTAGGGTGTTACTCTCCCTGAGGTTAGTTCACTCTGCCTGGAGTCTCCAAACAAAACTCGGAGCTCCCTGCTGCTTTGCTGCGTTTGAAGTCTGTGTAACCTCACAACTCTGTAGTGCCCTGGAGTCGTTTTGTTTCCTTGAAGGGGAATTTAGAGGCCGGTGAATGTTTTCGTGTGGTTAGAGACGGCCAGTCGAGGAAATAAAAGGAAAGCAGGTCTGGTTTGGTTCCATTCCCTAAGAAACAGAAAAGACGTGGCTGTAGGGGGCCTTCAGAATGTTTCTAACATTTGGAGTAGTAGCTGTTTTGGCTGGTCCGTGAAAGAGACAAACCTTGAACAAGCTCCCTTTGTCTTCGGAAGGATGCAGTTGGGATGGCTTTACCCTGACCAGAGCTTTAACTGGGAGTTAATGCCACTGCAATCAGTGCAGAGTTCTGTGTAATCATGGCAATGTTTGCCAGTCACTGCTTCCGAATCTCACAAACGGGACGGCTGCTTCAGCACAGTGTGTTAAACACATAAACATTTCCAGCCGCACATGCTAAGTACAGGGTTGCAGCGTTGAACATGGCTATGAAAAGGACCTTTCTTTGAAAGGGCATAGAAATGAGTAGATTCTGCAGTCCTACAGTTTTTCCCTCTGCAGAAGCACGTAGCCCTCGTACACAGGTTTTGGCGTGGGCTATAGGGTTGAGAGGGCAAAAAGGAATCCTTCTTATTCCTGTGCATGTATATTCCTTATACGTCATTGTAAGTTTAACTGAAACTTGTTTTTTAAGTGGTTGTGTGCATTTTGAATGTTGAGGGCACGCAAGTTTCCGTATGGTGCTTTTTTCTGAATTGCTCACCTCTGGAGAGTGCTTCAGATCTTTCTTGTGTAGGTTGAATTCATTCAGGCTGCTTAAATGTCTGAGTGTAGGAGGAAATGGGGTTTATCTTAAGACTTTCAGTTCTTAACTTCATCTTAACTTCAGTATCCAGAGCTAGTGGGATGACACCCAGGCCTTTCTTCCAAACAAGATAACACACCTCTTCCCTATCAGAGTCCTTCACCCAAGCCTAAAGTATTTTGTGGTGGAGAGCTGATCTGTGATGGACAGGGGATACGGAACACCAAAAACTGGCAGGAAGAAGCAGTCTCTGTTAGTTTTATATTGGTTTTTAGTTTTAGTATTTAATTGATAACAATTCCAGCATTAACCTCTGAAGAGAAGATCTACCAGAGCCCGAACTGTTTTCTTGAAGGGTGAGAGGCTGGATGTGTAAGCCACAAGATGACAGATGCCTGATAACTGTTTTCCTTTGACATAAGGTTCACTTGAAAAAGATAAAGGAGAATTAAAAAATATTTGATTTCTTAAATGTACACTTATGTAGCTTTTTATGGCCACTGATGGGCTCTGTGAAGATGCTAATTTTTTTCTGTAAAAGACAAGGAAAGACATTTTTTGAGTATTGTTTTGAAGTTTTGATTGAACTGTCTCCAGTTGCTTATGCTTTTTGGTCTTTCTTTCATCATGCACTTTTAAAATTCTCTTTATTTTGTGATTATAGTTTTTTCCTAGTGTTTTCTGTTACTACCTTTTTTTAATGCATAAGCTAACATTTCCTGACAGAGAATTAAGCACTCATTGAGCGAACATTAATGAGGTCACTCCTCAGTCTCCTTTTTTCCAAGCTCAAGAGACCCAGCTCCTTCAGCCTTTTCCCATCAGGGAGATGCTCCACTCCCTTAATCATCTTTGTGGCTCTGCATTGGACTCTCTCCAGCAGTTCTGTGTCCTTCTGGAACTGAGGGGCCCAGAACTGGACACAACACTCCAGATGTGGTCTCAATAGGCATTGCAAAGAAAAATTGTTAACATTGCCTTTATTATGTGTTTTTATGTAATCCGTAAGTGCTAAAATCACGCTCCACTTCCCTCGTTTAACTTTCTAAACAGTCTAGTCTAGATGTTGCACCTTAATACTGTGCCCTAATGGAATGCATTTCATTTTTTAAACAAAATGATTGAACAAAATGCAGGTAACAGCTTTATTAATATCAGTGGTCAGATGTAATTAGTGTTCATGATTGGTAAAAAAACCAGTGGCTGTAGAGATCATCACTATCTGATGTTGCTTGACCAGTGAGAGAATAAATGGATTTTGGTGTTCCACTCACTAAATGTCTTATTTCTGTGTTACCTGTGACAGATTTTAGGACTTTCAGGTACCGGCATGAACAGCTGCCTCGAAAACGTCAGGGTGTGTGCAAAATCCCTAAAGCCCTAAACCGCCATGCAAGTACGTTCAAGCAATTTCATCTGGTTTGGTTCTCATGGAGTGCTGCTTATTGAAGTCATCTTCTGGCATCCAGTTCTTAGTTGTTTTGAGTGACCGAAAGGTGTCGTCATGCCAGCACTAGATGCTTGAACTTGTAACAAGGAAGTTGAGGAAGACACAGTCCTGTGTCTTTATTTTGCCTTATCCAGGCTGGGGCTAAGTAAAATTATTCCGTGCAGTCTTTCTTTGCTGTTGCCCCTGTGTTGAGCCACTGCTCAGCCCTGGTGTGGCCTAGGCCAGGATTTAATCTGGCAACATCTAGAAACGGTAGTCTGGGTTGCTGCAGTATGGTATCTTCCTACTTCACATGTTGAGCGCTGCAGCTAAAGCAAAGGTAGAACAAAGATAAGAGCGTGGCACAAGGTCAGAAAAGTATTTCTGAAGCATTTACAAGATGGTTGGTACCGTACCATTTTTTGTGAATTTTCCAGTTTGATACCTTCCTGCTTAATTTTCGTCTGAGCAGTTTTTCCATTCTTTTCTTCAAAGGAACTGGTGAGTTGGCATCTGCTTTTTATTTGTGAAGAGACTGGTGTAAAACAGACTCTAGAAGGTTGGACATAATTTCATTTACTATCTTAAAGCATATTTTAAAATGCCATGTTTGCCAATGTCTCCCAAAAAGGGACAGCCTGACCAAGAAAAAAGTCAACACCAGTTTGAATAACTATGCTAATGTTTTAAGTTTCATTAAGACCTGAATATTAATGATTATGTAGATTCTACTGATTTAAATCCTGCCCAGTTTTGATGAAAGCATTTTAAAATTACCTTTTTAGCCCTTTAGGGGCATGCTGTGTCTCTTTTTTTTTAACAATTGCTTGTTAAATGCTGGGTGACAGTCACACTGCAGCCAGTCCCCTCACCTAGTCACTGGGACAAGGCTTAATGCATAGCAGGGGGCAGATAGGACAGTAGCTTTGGTGAGCCCGGACGTCATTCTCAGTTCCTGTTCCATGAGGCTAAATTTCCTTTCTGCTGAGATCATCCATCGGTCTTGCAAAATAAATAGCTTGTGTTTTTACAGCAGCATGACTGTCTTAATGTACGTATCCTCCAAAGACAAATGCAGAGTTTTGCAGTTTGCAAACATGAGTTGCTGCAGTCCAAGGCTTCTAATAGAATTTAATCTTTTAATTCTCTTAATTGTGCCAGTGAACTCATGCAGGCTGCTTTTTAGCTCTTGGATGTATGTAGGAGTTGATGAGGTGACTTAAAACAATGAATCATTTTATAAGAATAATTATCCTCTGGGTTTGTCCCTGATCTAAATAATAATAGTAATTACATTAAATGCTGTTTCTTGTCTTCAGAAGAAGGGCTCTTGTCCGGTGGTGTTTCTCACTTACTTGTTTGCCCAATGGTGTTTCTTATTTATATATGAAACCCAAGTTTCATATAAATGTCTGATATATTTTCCCTCCATAATCTGTTTTTCTACCTAGCACACTGTTTGGATTTTCTGAACTAATATTAGTGCTAATATATTAGTGTTTGAAAATACAAGTAAATCGTTCTGTGTGTCTAGGAACCAAGATAAACACGATTTCTGTTACAGATGGTTGTTATCAATTATCAGCTCCTATTCACTTTTTTCCCCCTAAGGGCTTTTCACTTTAGTTGTCTGGAAGGGGCTTTAGGAGCCAGCGATACATGAAGCATCGTATATGAACTCTTCCCATAGACCACCACTGTCCTGTTTTGTTTTACTCTGGACATATTAGCTGTGTATTTTGCATTGTTTCATAATACAGAGTTAATGGTAAAATGATTAGGCACACAACCACTTTAGAAAGATACAGAGCTTCTTTGGTTGCACTGTTAAAGGACTTCATGTTCAGTGATGGTTTCTCTGTGCACTGAAATGAAGCAGAACAAGATGCTTTACAATGAAAAAAATCATTTTCTGTTCCTAAGCTGTAATTATTTTGTGTGTGATACTCTGACGTCAGCATTGACATTGACAGATGAAGGTATGTACATATTGTTTGTATATGCTTGAGTCTTTAAGATCTTATGGCCTTACAGTATTCATACCTACGTTTAAATTCAAGCATCTATGTAGGGCTCTACTAGACTGAGCTGTTAAAAAGGAAGGACTAAACTGAGCTGTTAAAGAGGAAGGGCTGAAGCATCCTGGATTTAGTTTAGCAGAAGTCACTTGAACTGGCCTGGACATTCTCCTCATCCAGACTACATCAGAAACAGTCAAAATCAGGTAGTGTTTGCTTGCCTTTCACTTTTTTGACAGTATTATTACTGGAAGCGGAAGCAACTCTGTTGAAGTAAAGGACTTGCGGTTGCTTTGGGTAGTCTGTAGTGACGAGAGGGAGATAACGGACACCATCATCCAATATGGATTATAAGCAGGTGACAGTTTATTGAGCAGCGCGCGCTACATTTATACAGTTACAGTTAATATATTCAAGTATACGCTTGCTGATAGGCTAGCAGCTAAAAGATCATG
>JAOXOE010027176.1:0-19154 GCA_028565055.1 Phoeniculus purpureus
AAGAAGGCATTCAACACCTCTGCCTTTTTTATATCCTCTGTCACCAGGGCTCCCACCTCATTCAACAATGGGCCAATGTTGCCTCTAGTGTTTGTTTTATTTGCTATGTATTTGAAAATGGTATTGGAGCATTGAAAAGAATTTCTGTGTGAGAGTCCTAGACGTGTCCCTCAGCATTGTTCATGCTCCTCTCAGTACCTGTCAGCAAACTTCAAGTTGCGTGGAGGTCTTTCTTCTTCTGAAGTAGAGATTTGGCAGGCTGTAGGGTGAATAATACCCATGTCTCGTAATTCATTGTGTGCTTTTGCTCTGTCTGCTCTGGGGTCTCAGGCACAAAAGCAATGTTTTTATGGAACCACAGACTGGGTTGGGAGGAAGATCAGAGCAGTGACACTTCTCACCAGACCAGGGTGCCCACAGCCTCGTCCAACCTGGCCTTGGATACTGCCAGGGATGATGGAACAGCCACAGCCTCCCTGGGCAACCTGTTCCTCAGCCCCCTCACAGGGAGGGTGTTCTCCCTAGTATCGAATCTAATTCTAACCTTTTTCAATTTTAAACCATTACCCCACATTCCATCAGTCTTCTGCTGTGACAAGGTGAAATTCTCCTCCTGTTTGAAGCGTGGAGTAGCTGGTGTCTCTTGCTAGCAGACACCTGTGGCAGAGCACGCAGATGGTCATTTTGACAGCAGCTGTAAGTGAGTGGCTGATGCAATCTGAAAGTTGTCACAGACTTCAGAGAAATGGTTAAATGTGGCTGCTTGTGTTTCAGTGAAGCAGAACTAGCGCCACTGCAGGATTTCTGTCATGGTTTCTTCTGGCATGGACTTCTGTTGGCCATGGGATTGACACGTAGACCATGTTCCTCACCAGTAAATGGGATTACATGGTACATGTAGATGTATATTTTGAAGTTATTTGATGGTACCAAGCTGGGCGGTGCACCTGAGAGGCCTGAGGGACAGGATGCCATCCAGAGGGACCTGGATAGACTGGAAAGATGGGTCCGGTTGAACCTTACGAGGTTCAGCAAGGCCATGTGCAGAGTCCTGCACCTGAGCCAGGTAACTGGCATCATGTGTACTGCCTGAGAGAGGATCTACTGGAGAGCAGCTCTGTGCAAGGGGACTTGGGGGTGCTGGTGGATGAACAACTGGCCATGAGCCACCAGTGTACAATCGCAGTGCAGAAGGCCAATCACAGTCTGGGTTGCATCAAAAGAACTGTGGCCAGCAGATCAAGAGAGGAGATCCTGCCCCTCTACTCTGCCCTGGTGAGACCTCACCTGGAGTCTTGTGTCCAGTTCTGGAGCCCCCAGCACAGAAGGATGCAGACAGACTAGCGAGTGTCTAGAGGAGGCCACTACAATGATCAGGGGAATGGAGCATCTCTTGTCTGAGAACAGGCTGAGAGAGTTGAGTTGGGGCTGTTCAGCCTGGAGAAAAGGTCTTTTGACCTTCCAGTACCTGAGGGGGGGCCTCTGTGAAGGCAGGAGAAAGTCTTTTCAAGAGGGTTTGTATGGACAGAACAAGGAGCAGTGGGTTCAAGGTGAGAAAGGAGAGGTTGAGGCTAAGTATTAGAAACAAGTTGTTCAGTGTGAGGGTGGTTGATGGCTGAAATGGGCTGCCTGGGGAGGTGGTGGAGGCCCCATCTGTGGAATCATATAAGGTCAGGCTTTCTGAGGCTCTGAATGCCCTGACCTAGGTAGAGTTGTCCCTGTGTAGAGAGGTTGGACTAGATGACCTCTAGAGGTCCCTTCCAGCCTAGAACATTCTGTTTGTCAAATTTGGAGTATACTTAACCTGCAGATACTGTTTGAGCACTGCAGGTGCCTTGGCCAACAGCTCAGCGTCTGGCCTTTGCTGGGTGATCTGACTTCAGGATGTTGATGTGAGGACAGCCCTCAGATGAGTGGAGGAAGGATAGTGTAGGTAACGCTGAGTGGGAGAATCAAAGCAGTGATTGTGAATTCTGATCATCTCTCCTCATGGTTTTTCATAGAGACTTAAAATAACCACATTAAATGCAGTGTGGGAGGAAGGAGAAGCATAGTAATGATTTAGTGAGAACCTTCATGAGAAGATTTTCTCCTGCTTAGCAAGTTATAAGAGAATTCTCTGTAGTGGGCACTGACAGGCATGTATGAGTTAGCATTTGCTATTTGGTACAAGAAACCCCCATCATTTGCTTCACTGAAGTTTTACTCATGATTTCTTAGGCATATAGAAAAATTACGGGGAAAGTTAATGGAATTTGTGGGAAAATGATTGGAAACAAAAGCTTTTTTCTGTTCCTGGAACATTGTGAATGTGAAATCCTACCTGGTCATTTACTACTGATTATGCTCCTCTAAGTTAATGGACTGACTTAAACACAGATTCTTCTCTTCTGTTGTTTTTTTTTTTTTTCTCCTATATTTAAGATTGTTGCAGGGAAGAAATATTTAAAATAATTAGGAAAATCAGTCTCATACCTTATAGTACAATCTACTTCTTCCTTTTTACCTGCTGGTTGGATTCAAGAGTGCCTGCAAAACAAAGCTTTTCTTTCGGCCTCGTCCTACAGACTCTGGCTAATGTAGTGATGTTAGGTCACAGGCCAGGCTTGATGATCTTAGAGGTCTTTTCCAGCCTCAATAAGTCTATGATTCTCTAAGACTCAAGGAACTTCTTCATGGTGAGGATGACAGAGCACCGGCAGGGGCTGCCCAGGGGGGTTGTGGAGTCACCTTCTCTGGAGACATTTCAAACCCACCTGGACATGTTCCTATGTGACTGGATCTAAGGAATCCTGCTGTGGTGGGGGGGATTGGATGATCTTTTGAGGTCCCTTCCAGTCCCTAGTGTTCTGTGATTCTGTGTGATTCTGTGAAGCATTTTTGTCAAAGCAGAAAAACACCATGAGAGAAGTGAGCAGCTGGGCATAATGGACATTAGGACTGTTAGTGCTCATCTTCGTTCTTAATTACAGCTAGAAGTCTATCAGCCAAGATCCAAGGTACTTAATGGTCCAACCTAAGCGCAGTGAGAGCGAGGCTCCAGAAGCTGGAGGTGCTATCACAGAGCTGAGAATGTAAGACAGGGATATGAGTGATTTAACTTTAATGACTAATGAGATGTAAGTGAATTAACATTGACAGGGAGAATAATGGAACAAAGCACAGAAATGCAGTCTCATTGTTATGATTGATTCTACAGTTGGGAGGTAGCGTTGGAACATGCTGGGAGGTACATTCCTGACAAATACCCTGCTTTAAGCAAGATTTAATGCTGAGATGAAGCAGTTGATTTGATGGGCATCAAGGTCAAGAACTGAATGGTGCCATGCAGTGAGTGCAATACCAGGTGAATTATCTCTGTTTCATAGAATCACAGAATCGTTTTTGTTAAAAAAGACCTTCAAGCTCATCAAGTCCAACCCTGAACCAAATTGTCCCAACCCACTGCTAAACCCTGTCCCTGAGCTTCAGGTCTGCATGATTGTGCAACACGGCCAGAGACGGTGATTCGACTCAGTCCCTGGGCATCCTGCTCCAAGGACTGAGGACCCCTTCCAGGAAGAAGTTTTGCCTGCACTTAAGAACTTAAATGCTTCAGTTAGACTTACACTTTGGTTTGTCTCAGGTGAGATTGTTAACTCTGCTGCCATAAATTTCTGGTGCATAACTTTATGGTTTTATTTGGGTGTTCCATCTTGTCCTAAAACAACGATCTTGTGAAACAGTGATGTGCAATTACGTACTTCAGGCATGAGGACCCCCTGAAACAACAGCTTACCAATTCTAGCAGCAGTTAGGCAACCTTTTTTATGCTCCAGACTTCAAAATTAATTAGAGTTTTGAAATAAATTGGTGCTGACTGAGACGTTAAAAGGTGTTAGATTTTTATAGGGGCATATCTGCTTTATGGAAGAGGTTTAGAAGCCTGGCAAAAGGCAGCCCTGCTCTGATTCGTAGAGTCAAAGAATCGTCAAGGTTGGAAAAGACCTTCGTCAACTGTCTGCCCTCCAGCCCCAAACACTAATTCATCTCCTGAAATCCCCTAGCTGCCCCTTTGTTAAACCCCTCCAGGGACAGTGCCTCCACCCCCTGCCTGGGCAGCCTGTTCCAACGCCTCTCCAGTCTTGCTGGAAGAATTTTTTACTAACATCCAATCTGACTCTCCCCTTGCACAGCCTGACCACATTTCATCTGTTCCTATTGCTAGTCCCTAGGGAGAAGGGGCCAACACCTGCCTCACTGCACCCTCCCTTCATGTAGTTGTAGAGAGCAGTGAGGTCTCCCCTCAGCCTCCTCTTCTCCAGGTTAAATTGCCCCAGTCCCCTCAGCCTCTCCCTATCAGCCCTGTTCTCCAGACCCTGAACCAGCCTAGTTACCCTTCTCTGCCCCCTCTCCAGCCCTTCTCCACCCCGTCTCCAGCCCCTCGATATCCTCCCTATACTGTGATGCCCAAACTGCACCCAGTGCTTGAGGTGCAGCCTCACTAAGGCCAAGTATAGGGGCAGGATCACCTCCTGGGCCAGGATGCCATTTGCCTTCTTGGCCACCTGGGCACACAGCCAGCTCATGTTCATCTGATTTCTTTCCTTTTCACTTCAGATGTCTGTTGTCAGGAGAAATTACTCTGCATTTCCTGGTATACAGGAGAAAAGGACCAGGCTACTCAAAGGAGGGCATGGAAATAGTCGTTAGGAATGCAAAAACTTCCACAGCTACAACTTCTGCAGCTTCTACTCTGTAATTAATTTATTCATCAGTATGACAAGTACCGTGAAAGTTTATAGAGAGTTGAATATATGACATATTTTCTTGCCAGACCCCCGAGACTCCTGCATAGCTCTCCAAAGCAGTCATCTCCATGATAGCTTTGGTAATGACTTCTATTCCCCAAGAGGAAGTCAGCGCAGTGTGATAAATTAAGATTTCACTAATGCAATATAGCAGTGAGGGGTATTCACTTCTGATTGCTGAGATAACTATCGCTTCCTACCACAAAATCCATACAGAGTGTTTTCTAGGCTGTGATACCTTGTGGCCAAGAAGGCCAATGGCATCCTGAGGTGGATCAAAAGGGAGAGGGTTCACAGATCGAGATGGTTAGCAGATTGAGAGAGGTTCTCCTCCTCCTCTAATTTGCCCTGGTGAGACCACATCTGGAATCCTGTGTCCAGTTCTGGGCCCCTCAGTTCCAAAAGGACTCAGAGCTGCTGGAGAGAGTCCAGCACAGAGCCATAGAGATGATCAAGGAAGAGGAGGATCTCCCTGCTGAGGAAAGGCTGAGGGAGCTGGGGCTCTTGAGCTTGGAGAAAAGGAGGGGTGACCTCATTAATGTCTATAAACATGTGAAGGGTAGGTGTCAGGAGGATGGAGCCAGGCTCTGCTCAGTGTCATCTAATAATAGGACAAGGGACAGTGAATGTGAACTGGAACAGAGGAAATCCCACATCAGTGTGAGAAGGAACTTCTTCGTGGTGAGGGTGACAGAGCTCTGGAAGGGGCTGCCCAGGGGAGTTGTGGAGTCTCCTTCTCTGGACATGTTTCAAACCCAACTGGCCATGTTCCTGTGTGACTGTATCTAGGTGATCCTGCTGTGGCAGGGGGACTGGACTAGATGATCTTTTGAGGTCCCTTCCAATCCCTAATATTCTGTGATTCTCTGATTCTGTGATTCTGTGAAAGGTCCTTTCCAATCAAGGAGAGTCTGTGGTTCTGGGATTGACTGCTACCTCTGATGTTTGTTTTTATTTATTCCACTCACAAGCTCTGGCATCTGTGTAGGTTTAACTTTCTGCAGAGCTGGGCGCTTGCTGAAGGAGGGATGGCAATAACGTGCTGTGGGCTAAGATAACTGCGCCCACGTACCCCAACGTTTTATGAAACGAGTGAATCTCTATTTGTGTGTTCGGTGCTCTCACCCGTACAAGATGGAGTTGTGGAGTAATGCGGTGTGCTTTGTTTGAGTTGTCTGCTGTGTGTGCGTTCTCCATCTGTGAGCAAACTGTCGGATCTGCAGTAGGCTTCTGTTACTGTGGAGCTCAGGGGCGAGTGATTAATTTTCAAATTATCTGCTTCTCTGCTTAGAAATTTTACCATTTTTTTTAATCAAAGTACAGAGGTAGTGTTGAGACAGGTCCCCATCTTTTATGCCCAAAGCTTGTGTTAGGAGTGGAGCAATGAGGAGCTCAGCCGCTTCTGCCTGGTGCCCAGAGGAAATGGCTGTGGCTGCAGCAGGTGGGGGTCAGGCTGCATTTTGGGAAGAATTTCTTCACCCAGTGTTACTCGATACTGTGACAGGCTGCCCAGGGCAGTGCTGCAGTCCCTGTGTGTGCAAAGACTGAAAAGGCAGAGACAGAGCTGAGGGACAGGGCTCAGAGGTGACCTGGCAGTGCTGGGTCAAAGGTTGGACTTGATGGTCTTAAAGGTCTCTTCCAACTGCAGATATTCTGTAGTTCTGTGATGTCATAAATTAAATTGAGGTGCAGTCGGGTCAGGGAGTGCTGGGTTGACTTTCCCATCAGCACCTCTGGAAAAACCATAAAAGATGTTTGTGTCTTTTGAGCCCTTGAAAAGTTTTCTTGGAAGAAAACAGTTCTGTTAGTCACT
This sequence comes from Phoeniculus purpureus, assembly GCA_028565055.1. NCBI lineage: Eukaryota > Metazoa > Chordata > Aves > Bucerotiformes > Phoeniculidae > Phoeniculus > Phoeniculus purpureus. Next base: position 6,604 of record JAOXOE010027176.1, read on the forward strand.
TCTGTTATCCAGCAAAGATGATGCTGTGTCTGTTACCCAGGTACACAGGCAGGCAGGGACTAAGGGAGCGGACATGTCCATACTGGCGTTGGGCTTTGCAGAGGATGGGAGGACGGTTTTGTGATGAAAAACACGAAGCACCATTCTCAGTCTTTGAGTTAAAATCACAGAATCATTAGGGATTGGAAGGGACCTCGAAAGATCATCCAGTCCAATCCCCCTGCCATGGGCAGGGACACGCCACCCTAGGTCAGGCTGGCCTCAACCACCTCCCTGGGCAACCCATTCCAGGCTCTCACCACTCTCATGGTCAAGAACTTTCTCCTCACATCCAGTCCAAATCTACCCAGCTCCAGCTTTGCTCCATTGCCCCTAGTCCTGTCACTACCTGATATCCTAAAAAGTCCCTCCCCAGCTCTTCTGTAGGCCCCCTTCAGATACTGGAAGGCCACAAGAAGGTCACCTCGGAGCCTCCTCTTCTCTAGACTGAACAGCCCCAACTCTCTCAGTCTGTCCTCATAGGAGAAGTGCTCCAGTCATCTGATCATCCTCGTGGCCCTAGTGTTCTTGGACAATAACTCAGAATATGTATTTTATAGACTTTGAGTAGGAGGAAACTTGACTTTTCTGACATATTTGTATTTTTTATTAACCACGTTGTCTTTGGCCGTGCTTTTTGTTCTGTTTGCTTTTACACCAGAGCTTTCACACGAGTATGCTTTCTAAAGAGAGAGAAATTACTGAAGTCTTACCTTACATGAAGATCATGTATTTCTGCATCTAGATTATTGAAGTTGAAAGTTGATTTGCTCTGCATTTTCTAGGGCTTTCTAGCTATTTCAGTAATGTAAGCCTTGTGCTCAATGAATCATACCCTACTGAACTTGGTTTTCTCCCGCACTTTCATAATTTTTCATCCTTAACCTGAACTTTAAAGTATCAGTGAACTTTAATTGGATTCCAACAGACTACCTGAAGCTATTTGATTTTCATTCTCTTTATTAAAACCAGCATTTTCCCTTATCCAGTGTATTAATCTAAACCTCTGGAGAATTTTTAATACATTGTGACTTTTGCATTTTTGGTTTCCATTTTAAAAGATAGATTCTGATAAAACTTGGACAAGTACGTCTAGATTTTTATTGTTAATGGTTTAGAATGATTTCTTCTGATTGCTGTTTTTAAAGGTGTAGCATAATTAAAGTAGCAAACAGGATGAAATATTTGAAATTTAATTATTTAATTTGATTTGAAAGACATTGTTCAATCACCACTGAGAACTTTTGTATTTGTATTTGCTTACTATAAATTATTTGTTACAAAAGATTTTATATAGAACAGTCTTTTGCTTATTTATGCTTTTGTCTTCACTTTAGTAATTGCAGCACCTTGAGTCAATGCACTACCCCAAAATAACGGTTTAATGTTTATAGGTGAGCTGGGTCTTACTAGGTTACTGCTCTCCACAGTCTTATCTCCTTATTTGTGGCAAAGTTTGACTTTCAATTGATGTTGAGGTACGCCACTTAGCATCCATATGCCTGTCTTATTTTAAAATCAGAAGTGAGCATTCTGTACTAACCTGTTCACTTCCAAAAAATCCTAAAACGTTCTTCAGAACCAGTTGATTCCTTGAGCACAGTAAATCTGGAGAATGCATAACATAGAAAATTCAGTATTTTAAGAAGATTTGTGCTAGCCTTATTTGTATTTTCATAGTGGCAAGATTCTGTAAAGAACAAATTCAGTGATAAGAACTTGTAATGCCTGGCTCCTGACATGATCACAGAATGTTTTACTGTGCGACTCGGTCTAGGTGATCCTGCTGTGGCAGGGGGATTGGACTAGATGATCTTTCGAGGTCCCTTCCAATCCCTAATGATTCTGTGATTCTGTGTTTCTGTGACCTTTTGGTCTCTTTGCAGTCTTTTATACCAATATGCTTCATTTTTGTTAACATCCATTCTGAAATCAAAGTTCTCTGAAGTAAGTAGTTGGATATCAGAGTTGCACAAGGCAAAGTCTGAATATTTGCTATTCATTGCGCTGAGTCAGAAATTACTCAAATTATTTATAGTTTGTCAAAGGCATGAAAGAATTTCCCTTGTTTCAATCTCTGATGATTGAAATAGGATTTCTATTGGTTTGAAAGCCAAAAACTGCTGTAAGTTGAGCTGAAAAGCAGTCCTTTTATTTTTCACTTCTAAAGACAGATGAATCAGCAAAAGAGTTCACATATTTCACATATTTCAGTACAAGTATGAACTCATGAACTATTTGTGCTCAAAATTTTGGGAACAATAGTCAAAAATCCAGTTGTGCTTTGAATATCCAGCATAATTTTGTTAAATAAGTCGTGTAGGCATTCAGGTTCTTAATATTGTCTAATTTCAGAAAAAAAGAGAAAACACTGAAAGTTATTAGTTTGAAAAAGAGAATGGTCCTTGAAATTTTGAACTCAGCTCTTTGAAATCTGTGTTAGTAGTACAGTGACTGGGTATAGGATAGCTGAGAAAGAGACTAGTATAATTTTGTCTATTAAGCAAAATATTTTCAGTAGCAATGATGAAATGTTTATGCCACTTTTTCAGAAACTGTTAAAACTTTGTGTGGAACGCTGACTGAGTGGGTGTTTATGTTCAGGAAAGGAATAAGTGGGAAAAACTACTAACCAGAGGAAGAAATACTCAATGGTGTCTCAAAAAAAACTGAAAAAAAGAATAAATCTTGTAAAATAACACAAGAAATGTAATGGTCCTTAGCCATTAAGGGATGGCAAGTCTGTCCCGTAAGAGCAGTGTAAACAAAAGAGCCTACTTCAAAATTGTGCCTGGCAAGCTCAGGAAGGTAACACTTCAATGTAATTTCATGCAGGGACTTGACTAAAATGTTCCCTCTCAAGCATCATGCTCTCTAAAAAGGAGGTGTAATTAATTCAGTGAAAATGGAACTTAAATTGAAATGGCTTTCTTATGAACTATTTAAAGAACAGCTAAGTAATACAGCAGGTCTAATGAGAAGAAGTCTTCTAAGAAAAGTTTCCCACTCAAGGCTTTAAATAATCTGATACAACTAAAATGAATGCCGAAAGCACAAATACATCTGACCTTATGAGTTTTGTATCGATGCATTTGGTACGTACGTCTAAAATATAAAATGCTTTTATTTAATCTTAAATTTGGTTTTGAATCTTGAACTATTGACTATATTGTGCATGAGGACGTATGCAGGGTTCTGATTACATGTTGGGAGTGCTGCCTCAACAGACAGTACATACATGAACGCGATGCTTTGCAGGAAATATCTTTTTGGGAAAATAACAAGTAATAATTTCCCAGCCCCCACAGAGACTTTTGTTCGGAGTTTGGGGCTTTTTCAGACATACTAACACACTGCTCTGTATCTTGGTCATCCAGACAACAATGACATCTTTGCTTTGACATCTTTGCTAAGCAGATCAAAAAAATATTTCCCTTCCTTCTCCTTATAAATGCTGGCCTCCAGTTCCATGAAGAATGCTTTGATTTTGATACACATCCTCTGATGAATCTTGCTAAGCTGATGTGAGACACTTGTCTTCAGCTCTCCTGCCTTTTTCCTTGCAAAGTTCACTGCCCCTTTTAAGGAGGTAATTTCAAAAGAAAGAATATTGTAATGTTTTCATTCTGAGGGATTAATTTAAACTGTTAATGAAAAATTGTGTTTGTGTGGTTTTGCTGTAGCAGGGCATGCAGTTTTATCTTAGAAAGTTGAGAGTTTCTGATGCTAGGCAAGAGAGTCACATCAGAACAGGTATATGCTTAACTGTTTCTACTAGAGGACATTTGGCAGAGCTTTTTTATTTTGCCCTACATCCTTTTCTACACATTTGCATAGCTTCTGCCTCTTGGCTATGCATGAGAGGGTGTTACAGTACTTCAGACATCAAAATAAACCTTCATGGTCCAAGTAAAACCTCAGCCATACTAAGTAATGTTCCCCTCCTACTAAGCTATTTTAGGCTTTAGTCTACTTAGCTATTAGATTCTCAATTTCAAGAGTGCCAAAAATGACACAATAATGAAAAATCCATTGCATGAAATCAGGAGAAATTACAAGAATTTTGTGCCCTCTTCCAAGTATGTGGAATCTGCACAGTTATTTTATTGGATTCCACAGTTCATTTGAAGTGATGAACAAGCCTCCATGAAAATGCAAACTCAGCAGTATTTTTGCTTAGAATATACCTTTCAAATTCTAGCTGTAAGGCTAAAGCATTCGGAGCAGCAGATGCCATTTATATTTATTTTGTATACACTATTTTGTTACAGCTGCTGGTCATTTGAAGGTTTTTATAACACTATGGAAGCATGGTGAGATTATCTCCATATCGATCAAGGCGCTGAGATTGGAAAGTGCAAACATTTCTAAGTGTCATATCGTTGTAGACCTCACTATGAAAGAGAAAATTCTCTTGGCAGATGTGAGAGTTCTTTGCTGTGTCATCAGTGTGAAGATACGTAGTAATTCAATTTTTTTCCCACTGCATGTTGTTTTTTAAGTCAAATGTATTCAAAGCGAGGCAAACAATGATTAGCATAATATTTGGGAGTCAATATCTTTTTGGCAAACTCTGCATGTTAGATAAAATTGGTCACATGCAAATACGACTTCAACATTTGCTGGCAGTATCATTTGATAGATCGTTGAGTACTAGTAAAAGCACCCAGTATAAATCCCCAAAATGAGAATAAATTTAGGATAGCTTTTAATAGTCATCAAACTAGCTTTGGAAGTTTTAAACAAAGCCATCTGTATTAATATGCTTATAGTGCTTTCATCTGTACTTTGTGTATGTAGTGTAAGCCTAGAAAAACTGCCGATTGAAAGCTTGCGGTGACTCTTAGCTAATACCTTGTCTTTTCACCTAATTAAAGAATCATTCCCTTCATGCATATAGGTGTGCACAGGCACATTATCGTTTTAATAGTGCCAGCCTCTCATTTGCACATGGGGTTTGACCCATGGGAAATTTAGGCTGCTGTGAACTGTTATGTCTCTTTTTTAATTCATTTAATTGTAGTATTGACTAAAATCTTGCAGAGTATAAGTTGAATGTAGAGAAGTAGGCCTCCAGATCTAATAAGAATATCAAGTAAATTTTATCAAATCTTTCAAGCGAGAAACAAAACTTTGTAAGTCATTTGGAATAATTTAAGAATAGGGTTCATTATCACAGTTTACTTCTAATTATCGTGGACTGCTCTTGTGCGGGAAGAATAATGGTATTACAAATGTCTACTGCAATGTGAGAGCTTGCTTCTTGTTATTTATAACAAAAATTAGCGTTCAAGAGTCAACAGGCTTTAACTACATTAATACTTTCCATAGATGACTGATTCCTTGATATTAGCTTTCATCTTGTGGAGTTTGCGCCGTGTGGCTTCACAGATTTTGTAGTGGAAAAATTCAGCCTTCAATGATCTTGTACATGTTCATAGGAGAGGGTTGTTGGTTGGTTTCTTGTTTTGTTGGGGTTTTTTTTAATGCGATGCATATTTGCTTTAATGGATAGAAAAAATGGATTCAAAGCTACAAAATCTTTGCTGCTCTACAAATAGCCTAAGGTTTTACAAGTGAAAAATTGCTACGTATAAATGGCATCCAAAATATGCAAATGCATGTCATAAAATATCACCATCAGTTATGGTTAGTAAATCATGACCATGGGCAGAACAGACGACTTGACAGTTCATTAAGAAAGACAAGAGTCAGAAAGCAAGACGCTTTAATAACTGAAGTACCTGATGTTCTACACAACTGGTCTTAATATACTAAGGAGGACAGTGAAAATCAGAATTTGCTGAAATTAATTGCTATCCACCACTCTTGTAATGTTACTGCTGGAAAAGCATCTTTTGGTACAAAGGTATCTACTGAAAAAATTAGATTTGATTGATTTGGGTTTTTTTTTGTTTAGTGAAATAACTGCCTACATACTGCTAACACTTAAGAAGGGCCTCCACTGCTTCTTTCTGCTAGTCAGGTAGCCTGTAGCAGACCCCCTAGAGTAACATCACCCTCCCCGTCTTCCATTTAACCCATATACTCTCAACCAGCTCATCATTTTTCCCCAGGTGGAGCTCCACTAATTCCAGCTGGTCATTGATAGAGAGAGCAATATCTCCTCCTCTCCTTCCCCGCCTATTCTTCCTAAAGAGCTTGTACCCGTCTATCCCTACATTCCAGTCGTGGGAATCATCCCACCAAGTTTCAGTAATAGCCACTATGTCATGGCATCCCAGCAGCACAGTGGCCCTTAATTCATCCTGGGAGTTCTCCTTGATATCAGATGAAGCTTCTATCATTCTTTGAAAGAAAAGGGTTAGCCTTGGCTGTGTACTCTCCTTAGACTGACCACAGTCAACCATCTTCAACTTTATTAGAAAATATAAACTTCCTATTTAAATGAAATTTATATTTATATTTAATTTCAACTATGAATAAAAATTCATAGTTGTTCTAGTTATTTTATAATTGCGTAAAAGGCAGGATGTTTGCTTTTTGAAGTAGGTTAATGAACTATTCCTCTTTTTTTTCAAAAATATGTGTGGATGATATTTTAATGTTTTTTACTAGCATTCAAATTTTTAACCAAGAAATTTCATTCATCGAATTTTGTTAGGTGCTTATCTTTGTAATATTTTCCAAACCAGAAGAAATACTCTTGTCTTTGTGGGGTCACTCAGTGTCTTCCTGCTTATCCTGACATCCCAGACAAAATATGTGAAACTGCAAAAGTGACCTACCAGTCCTTTTCTTAATTTCTCCAGAACTGGCATTTCCAGTGCTGGCCAGAGTGGTCTGAGCAAAATTCAATGGAAAAGCAAACACCTCTGCGTTCAGCTAGACAAACTACAAATCTGTTACTAATATTGAGAAAATACGCAAAGAAGTCAATTTATTCAGGAACCATTTGTTTTAAGAGTACTAGCAGTGTTTATTACCAACAGACTTCCCAACAAGCGTTGCCTCCTGGGAGGTCTCCTCTCCTCTTTGCCACTGATTCCCATTGACGGCTACTGCTCACCAGAGGGGTTTTCTAAAATTCCCAGCCTTCGTAATTAATCAAATCAAATCATCATCTTAGAGGAATTTGCTAATGAAATACTGTCAGTGACAATATTGGCTTTGGATATGCAAAAGTACGTTATGAACCTTCTAGCAAGACATACACAAATAGCTTTAGCAACTTGTTGGTGAGTAAAAAACCACCGGTGAGTGTAAGTGGAACTATGTATAATTTCCATAAAATATAACTCAAATGCATACAAGGAAGCAAACATTTTTTGGTAAGGAGTATGGTATACTAATTAGTGCCATTTGAAGGCTGAGCTTGAAAGAGTGGTAAGGGAAATGGTGATAGGCTTCATGTGACTGGATATCAACTGACTGGAAAGGTGGTGCAGCAAAGCTGAAGGCTTTTTAAGTAATGAGATAATAAATGGTATTTGAGGATAATAGCTGATACTGTGAAGTAAGCTTAGGAGGTGTGGGTTAGATGAGTAGACAGTGAGGTGGATTAAGAATTGGCTGAATGGCAGAGTATAATTGGAGGCTCCAGGGGTCAGTACTGGGTCCGGTCTTGTTCAACATATTTTTCAATGACCTGGGTGAAGGGACAGGGTCTACCTTCAGCAAGATTTTTGAGGACACAAAACTGGGAGGAGTTTATACAGGAAAAAGTTGTGCTTCTGGACAGGCTGGAGAGTTAGGCAGAGAGGAACTTAATGAAGTACAACAAAGTCAAGTGTTGTCCTGCACCTAGGGAGGAACAACCCCATGCAGCAGTACTGGTTTGGGATTCACCTGTTGGAAAGCAGCTTTGGGGAAAAAAACACTTAGGAGTCTTGGTAGACAACATAAATGTGCTGTTCTGACCAAGAAGAACTAGGACAACTAATCGTAGGATGACTGTTAAAGGATAGATATCCAGGGAGAAGAGATTTATCACCTTTGTGAGCTAGCAGAAGCTCAGTAAAGTTCTGAGGATGGAGAGAAGCAAATCAGCAGCTACAAAATCCCATAGATGGAATAAGAATCCTTTTCATACACAAGACTCAACTTGCTCCTCTGCATATTTCCTAGTGTGGGTCACAGATTTCTATCTCTGCACAGGGAAAAGAGTGAATTCAAGAATGTCAGGGCAAAAAAGAAAACTAGGGTGAGTGGATCACAGGACAGATCCTTTGAAAAACGACTAACGTTTGCATGATGATGAAGTAGGTAGGAAAAACAAGAATTGGGGCCAAAAAAGACAAAATAGTAGATGAGACTGGGTAGGAAGCCAGTAACAATCCTGTTAAAATAAAAATCTCCCTTCTTTTATAAAAACATTAATGAATTCAAATGTTATCATATTTAACTTGGTTTGCTAGGATAACATGAAACATTTTTAGCTCCAAGCCATTTACTGGTTTAGAGTAGATAGTAACAGTAATTGCATTTCTTCACTAAAACCAAAGAAAATAAGACATCCCACTATTCAAAGATGTTCTAATGACCAATTATTCAAAGCAAAAAAAAACCCAATAAAATTGTCAGTTGAACTAAATTTGAATATAAACTGATATGATTTACTCTTTACAATATGTGATAGAACAAGATCTCACGGCATTTCCAGGAAGAGCAGCTACCTATAGTTTTATGTCCCAATGAAATATGCTGACAAAATTAAATTGGCTTAAATGACTATCCAGAAACTATTAATCTCTGTAGTAGTTTGCATTTTCATGGTAGTACAATGTGAGATTTGTATTCCAATGTCCTGAATGTTAGGCAGGACGCATTTAGCGTGACCATTTTCTGTAGGGAATGCCAGAAATAAGACCTCAATCTGCATGATTGCTTTTGTGAAAAGTTATAAAGGTATTAAAAATAGAAATATTTGGATTGCTACCAAAATAGTCATAAAAACTAGTTTATGAAACTTAGAAAGGTAAACTTGTGCTTGGTAACCTCAAACATGATTGCATTCTGGGTAGTGAATGGATTGAGAGCAGATCTGACAATAGTGACTTTAGGGTGTTGATGGATGGGAAGCTCAACATGCAACAGCAATGTGTGAGTGTAGCCCGGAAGGTTAAACCTATCCTGGACTCTATAAAAAGAAGTGTCACCATCAAGTCAAGGGATTATGCCCCTTTACTCTGCTCTTGTGAGAACTCAATTGGAATACTGCATCCAGTCCTGGAGCCCTGAGAACAAGGAGGATTTGGAACTGTTTGAGAAAGTCCAGAAAAGGGCTGCAGAGATGATCAGAGAGCTGGAGAGCCTTTCCTTTGAAGACATGCTTGAGATAATTGGGCTGTTCATCCTGGAGATGTTTCCAGAGGGAGACTTTATATCAGCCTTCCAGTACCTTTCCAGTTCTTTTCTTTCTATTCAGATCTGTGTTCCAAAGCTGGCTTCAGCAGGAGGCATGAGAGCAACGTATTTTGCATTCTGTAATTTTAGAAACCAGAAACTAGGAAACACGGCATTGACTTTTTCAAGTTAAACTGATATAGGAGAGAATAATCCATTTCCAGTGCCGCTGTTTTAACTGTAAATGTAGAACCTGGACACTTCCACTCCTTGATGCTCCTAAACAGAATTCTTTGGTATTTATACTCAGGAATCTCACATTAAGAATCACAGAATCACACAGAATCACAGAACATTAGGGAATGGAAGGGACCTTGAAGGATCATCTAGTCCAATCCCTCTGCCACAGCAGGATCACCTAGATCAAGTTGCATAGGAACGTATCCGGGAGGGTTTTACAGAGAAGGAGACTCCACAACTGCCCTGGGCAGCCCCTTCCAGTGCTCCATCACCCTCATCGCAAAGAAGTTCCTTCTCATATTTATGTGGAACCTCCTATGTTTCAGCTCACAGCCTTTGCCCCTTGTCCTATCATTAGATGATACTGAGAAGAGCCATCATCCTAAATTTGTATGGACATAGAGATATAATCTTGAGTGTCACACTTCAATAACAGAAGGAAATGAAAATTCAGATGTACCTCTCAATTCAGATGTACCATAGGGTTGACGTTTCCTTTTGTTTAGCTCTGAGTGGCTGTGCTGGGACTGCCTTCTTCAACACCCAGATCTTCTACAAAACCCTGACATGCAGGGGTACCCTGTCTCAACAGGGTAGGCATTTTGACTTGCAGCTGCTCTTTGTTGGAATAGGTCTAATCCAGATAATGAATTGAATTGTTTTACTCCTTCAAAAATTTATGGTAATGGATAAATTACACACCCCCTTCAAACTGGACTGGATTTGCTGCTTGCTTGCTCTGCAAATATGCTTAGGGACAGTCTCTCTGGCTTCCTAGGTATCTTCCTTAAAGAATAACTTGATTCAGTTCCCTAAACTGATGTGTCTCAGATAGTCATGAAGATAAACATAGGAAAACGAAATGAGTGTCTTACAGCTAGATGCAGAAAGCTGTGATGTTCAAATGTCTTTTAAAAAGCAGAAGTCAGAAGATATTCTGAAATACAATATTTAGCCTGCATATTATACTCTGTCAACAGTAATAACAAACAGAGAGTTTGTTAATGCAAGACTTTCATCTACAACCTTAAAAATATTTGTTATCTATTGTAGTCCTCTTTAGTTGCCAGTTACCTATTCCATAGGTAACTTATTTCCTTTACTTTTGCCTCATTTCTTTCAATAGGTTGATACTGCCTTGGAGTAGAATGGTAATGAGGCTGTTTCCCTTTGTTGTTCCCTGAAGTAGGGATACAGGAAATTCATAAATAATGCAGCAACTGCGGCACTAGAGCAGGAAACAATAAGACTGCCTACAAAGTCACAGAGAAAGTAAGGACTGAGTTTGGGATATTATGGGGGTGGCTGTAGGAATACTTTTTAAAAAATAGTCAAGATTGAATAAAAATGAAATCTGCTCAGAATTCATGCTTTGGAAGAAAATAGAAATGGGCTAAGAGCCTAGTGGTAAAAACAGAAAGAAGAAATATGTGTAATTATTCCTCTTTGTTCTTCTTTTACTAAGGGAGGACACTTCATCATGTATCTGTTAAGGAAACAGAGCCACACATTTGAAAAGGCAGGAAATGGTTAGTGATATAGTTAAGCGTGGGTATAGCCACAACCAGTGGGGGAACGAGTATTTAATTGACCAATCCAGTATAAATAACTTGAGAAGATGAGATATATAAAGCCTGCAATGTGTTGATCTTAAGGATCATTTTCCTTCCATGTTAGGGCAGATGGAGAGATGTCGTTACTCTGCTAATAGTTATGTGATTCCAGTGCCTTCAGCTGAGAAATTAAGATTGCAAATGGATGCAGGACAGAAGCAGTTCATTTTGTTAAGCCTAGAGAAACTTCTGTAGTGTTTGCTGTATTTGTATACCTCGTGAGCCTTAGAGATGTCAGCAAGACATCTCTGAAGGAAGAGTAACAGGAATTAAATGGAATCAGTGAATGAATGATCTTGAAGTTTTTTTATACCTAATTAGGATAGAATTTGATGAGAAAATCATGTGAAGCGTGATCTCAAAATTGACTTCTACAATCCACTTAGGACACTGTAATGGTTTGAGAAGTTTTTGTGATGTTCTTCTTGGAAACTGCAAGCCAAGTTTGCAAGCTTAATTTATGCATCTCTATGAAAGGAGGTGATTTAGGCTGGCAGAAGGGATTAGGAGTTTTTCTTTCAGGTTTCCAGATAACCTTCTTCTCTTTGGACTACATATTCTGTAGAATAATAGAGTCATAGGATGTATTGGATTGGAAGGGACCACCAAAGGTCATTCAGTACTACCCACCTACAACAAACAGGGACATCTCTAACTATAACAGATTGCTCAGAGCCCCATCAAGCCTAGTCTTGAATGTCTGTTGGACATGTCTGTCTGTTGGAGACGACTCTTGTCACTGAACTAGAATGCAGCAGCCATCTTGGCCTGGAATTATGATGAAGAGAGAGAAGCATGGTACTTCAAGGAAGGCTTGGTCTGAATTCCATGGTTTTTAGAAATGGAGATAGTTCTCCCTTTGTTCATGGCCAAAGGAACTGACATATTGGAAATGGGGGACTGGCATGCCAGCACATGGGGAACTGTACTTTAGAAAACCCACTGATGCAGAAGGATTTGTGCAAGAACTTGATGGGCATCACACTTCCACAGAAGCAGGAACAGCTGGAAGTCTCTTCCCTTTGAAGGGTTGGACATTTGCCGTTTGTCTCAATTATACAAAAGCATGTGATAAGTCTCTGTACATCTTTGGGTGTATACCTTTTATGTGAAGTTTTCACGTGGAGTGAGTTAAATATCTTGTTTTTTCCCCAAATTGAGTTACTCTTGGTTTTGCCTACAATTCATAAGGGTTTTCTTCGAACCCTTTCTGTATTGTTTTGTCCCATAGCACATTAGCTAAATGTATTGATCAATTTTGTGTTGTGGAAGTTTTTAAACCCCTATCAGACATGTGTACACTTTTGCACATAATCTTGAGGTGTATGCTGATGTGAAAAGTATATTAACTAT
>JAOXOE010027177.1:0-19154 GCA_028565055.1 Phoeniculus purpureus
TGGAAGGTAGCAGTGAGGAGTGCAGAGGCCTCACACAGGGAACTGTCCTGGAGATGTTAAAAAAATGTGTAGATCTGGCACTTGGGAACATGGTTTAGTGGTCATGGTGGTGTTGGGTTGATGGGTGGACTTGATAATCTTGGAGGTCTCTTTCAAACATTATCATTCTATGGGACACTGAATCCAAATTGCATGTTGTACCACTGTGATGTTTAAATCCTCCCTAGTAGGAAAGAGTTGAAATTTCATATTCTGTCTTGGACAGTCAGTCTAATCATTGACTCTTAGACTAAGGCAACTGTCCTTTCTGTTGGTGGCAATTGGTATAGAATACTCTAGAGTAAACCATTGGGTTGGATGCTGCAGTCAAAGGATTTACAGTGGGCAGGGTTTGAACTTATATCAAGAAGGTAACATTAAGACAATTGTGTTTATGCACAGAAAATGATTTTAAGTCCCCTAAAGATGTCTAGTTGTAAAAGCCCTGGCTTAGGTAGGAGGTTACATTGGCAGTTTTGAGAATTTGAGTTTCAGACTTGAGTAAAGAGGCAGTTATGCAGATTTCACGGTTCAAAACACGTGTAATAAATGTCTTTAGCCTAAGGCATTTTCAAATGCAGTGAGTCATGTTTTCAAAAAACCTTGAACCACACCAGGAAGCTTTTGGAACAGGTTTGTTGGTATAGAAGAAAAAATAAGGAAAGCTACAAGATGGGGGTTGTGGAGTCTCCTTCTCTGGAGACGTTTAAAACCCACCTGGATATGCTCCTGTGCAACTTTGTCTGGGTGATCCTGCTCTGGCAGAGGGATTGGATGAGATGATCTCTCAAGGTCCCTTCCAATCCCTAATGTTCTGTGATTCTGTGACTCTCAAGTCAAGAGCATTTGAAAGTGGAGATGAAGTATTTCATGCACTTGGCACTTTGCATAAAGACTATGCAAGATCTTTTATAAAAATCTAACGTTTTTTCCACTCCCTGGTATTTAGAGATTATTAAGTCAAAGCATCTTTTTATTTTCAACATGCAACCCTTCTACTCCTTGTTTTCTGCTAAACATCTGGTTTTATGTATGTAGGCATTTTCATGAGCCAAATCATCATCAGCATTGATTAGAAATGTATTTTCATTTCAGTAGTACCCAAGGACTGCAGAGATCCCTTGTGATACACTTATGTATAATAAAAACCTCTTCGTCCCAGAACATTTTCAGTATTGAAGCCTTCATACTGCAAGTGAGCAGACCTGAAATAAGAGAAGAAGGTTTTCTGTGGCGAGTTACCATTGAAGCACACAAAAAATGTGGCTTAGTTCAAACATGTTTTTATGGAGACCACTTTGTGATCTTTCCTCCTTAAAAGAGAAATTACTGACGTCGATGTGCCTCTGCAGCAGGCAATCTTTGCAGATAATACGTATATATGTCTATATGAGAAACAAATAGATTGTAGATGATTGTCTTACTTGACCAGTCACTACCGCTGATAGTTATATTGACTTTTACTGAACACTGTAAAGTAGAGCGTAAAGCAGTGATGCGGAATTCTTTCCCTGTGAAGTGAAAGCTGGTGTCTGAATCCTATTCTCACTGAGGTGCAAATCTGGAGTAGTTCCAGTGAAAGCTGACTTCAGAAAAGAGAGCCAGACTAGTGATATTTGCATACAATTAATATTTATCAGCAGTGAAAACAGTTTTACACTACATATTTTTTTTCTATGGTGCTCCTCCAGTGCACTTGTCTTTTGAAACAAATAACCGCTACCTTCCTTCGGACTCCTGTATCTCTTTAGTGACTATCACAGAATCACTGAAACACAGAACATTAGGGATTGGAAGGGACCTCAAAAGATCACCTAGTCCACTCCCCCTGCCAGAGCAGGATTACCTAGATCCAGTTACACAGCAACATGTCCAGGTAGGTTTTAAACAGCTCCAGAGAAGGAGACTACAAAAACTCCCTGGGCAGCCAGTTCCAGTGCTCTGTCACCCTCACAGTGAAGAAGTTTATTCTCATATTGATGTGGAGCCTCCTATGTTCCAGCTTACACCCATTACCCTTTGTTCTATCATTGAGTGTCACTGGCTGCATCCTCCTGACACTTGCTCTTTCCACATTTATAAACATTAATGAGGTCACCTCTCAGTCTCCTCTTCTCCAAGCCAAAGAGACCCAGCTCCCTCAGCCTTTCCTCGTCAGACAGATGTTCTACTTCCTTCATCATCTTTGTGGCTCTGTGCTGGACTCCCTCAAGCTGTTTAATGTCCTTGAACTGAGGGGCCCAGAACTGGACACAGTATACCAGATGTGGTCTCATCAGGGCAGAGTAGAGGGGGAGGAGAACCTCTCTCAATCTCCTAACTATTCCCCTTCTTCTATCCACCCCAGGATGCCATTTGCCTTCTTGACCACAAGAGCACATTGCTGACTCGTGGTCATGGCTCATGGCCTCCAACTAGACTCTGTCCCACTGACCACTATTCTCTGGCTTCTGTCCTGCAGCCGGTTCACAATCCATCTCACTACCCTATCCAGACCACACTGCCTCAGTTTGGCTGCAAAGATGCTGTGGGAGACTGTGTCAAATGCTTTACTGAAGTCAAGATAGACCACATGCACTGCTTTGCCATCATCTATCCACCTGGTTATGCCCTCATAAAAGGCTATCAGGTTGGTCAAGAAGGAATGGGTTCAAATTACAACAGGGTAGGTTTAGACTTGATACTAGGAAGAATTTTTTCACAGAAAGGTGGTTAAGCACTGGAATAGGCTTCCCAGGGAGGTGGTTGAATCACCATCCCTGGATGTGTTTAAAGATCATTTGGATGAGGTGTTGAGGGATGTGGTTTAGGGGTGAAGTTATAACGTAGGGTAGATGGTTGGACTTGATGATTCCAGGGCTCTTTTCCAATCAGAGTGATTCTGTGTGACTTCACCTTGGTGAAGCCATGTTGACTGTCCCTAATGACCCTCTTGTCTTTGATGTGCCTAGAGACAGCATCAAGAACAAGTTGTTCCATCTCTACATATGGATTCTAGATGTATTGGGCGTGGAAGTAAATTAAATTCCTTTTAGCTTTTGTTAATTGTTCCCAGTCAGAAAAGACAGTAACAACAGCTAGAAATTGCTGCATTTTGCAACCTTTAGTAGTCTTAAGCAGACTGTATTGTCTTGGCAGTATATTAATTGCCAGACAGAGGTAAGTTATGTAATATCCTACTTCTTATGAGATATTTTTGTCTGCACTTTGGTGGGTTATTTTAAATAAAAGCCACCTCCTGTTGGAAAAACAGTGCCTAGAAAATGTTAAACTGGGGTTTTCCTCCACAATGAATACATGTTCCACAGAGAACACTTTTAAAATTTAAAGTATGTTCAAGGTACTTTATAGTTAAAAGATAAATAGCTGGTGTTTTAATGTTTTAATAAAATACAACCCCAAAGCTGTCAGCTGGAGTCATGTGCAGTGTTGTATAGTAGAGTCTTGAGAAATACGTGGTGAGACATTGCCCGTAACAAAACTAGAGCACTGCGTTGTATTAGTCTGTTTTACAAACTTTCAGAACCACAGTGTGTAACTGCGTCAGAAATTGGAACCCATGTAGAAAGGTGCTGGTCAAACAATGGCAGCTGCAGATTAAAAAAATACTGTTGGCATGGGAAAGAAATCAAAGTGTTGGTATTTGTATATTCAGAACTACTTTTCTTCCCATATATAACTATGAACTCCAGTTAGTAACCAAACGTTGTTGTCTTTGAAATAACATTTTCCAGCTTGAAGTCCCAAAGAGGCTGGTCAATACAGGGTTCAGTTTGCAGATGTGCATTTCTTCCCCTTACGCTTGCTGAAACCAAGTACACAGACCGTGGTGACTTAAATAGTTCCCTTCTCTTCAGAAAAAAAGGATTTCACGTCAGCATTAGTTTCAGTCAGCTGCATAGCTGATGAAAACACGATGGCTCCTTAGCTGATGCAAAGAACAAATGGTAAATCAGGAGTTAGGGTTAGAAGCAACGTTGCACACAATGGTACCTAGCAGAACTGTAATGAGCTTGAAATGCGGGTGTCTGTTCCTGGTGCTTGATGCAGTCTTGCTAAAAATGCACACCTTCTGTAAAGTCAGCTAAGAAGAGTAGGCATCTCTTGAAGATGAAAAAGGGGAGTTATGCGAATGAGGAAGCTTACCACTGACCTACTGAGATAGAAGATTATATTTTGAGATATTTAATCTCAAAACTGATATAAATCAAAGCACGACTGTGAGCTTTCACAGGTTTACTGCAAGGATGAATTAATTCACATGCTGTGTCCTTTTTAAAATATATATGTACGGGTGACATTTTACTGAATTAAAAATAAATAAAAATGTCATATTCTACAGTAACTTGCTCTACCAAAGCAAGAACATAAAATCAACTTACCGTAATGAGGGTGTCTACGTTACTGCTTCAGTACCACCAGACCTTGAATATAGAGGCAAGGCAATTTCACGTCTAAGAACTATTCAGGTACCTTAGATCACATCTAAGTAGTTATGCTCAGGCTGCACAAAAGATCTATTTCATGCCACTGACCAAAATAGGAATCGTTATGTAAGATGTCTGCTTTAGACATTTAGATCCTTTAGGAGACCTAGGAGGGATAAATCCAGCTCTGCTGTATTGAGGAGACTGGAACTGAGTATCCAGTTTTATGTTCTGTAAGCATCACATCGAAGGGATGCCGTCTGCTGCCACTTGAGTCCTGAGAATCCCTGGGGGACCCCCTGGGTGCTGATGGAGATTAGCAAAGAACATATGAACATATGTGAGAGTGGACCATAGAGTCATTGCAAACTGTCAGAGTCAGAAGGCGAAGGTGCTGCAGTAAAGATTTGTCATCACTGACGGCAATATGATTTTTTTTTGGTGGATTATTGTTTTAATACTGTATTGGTCATGTGTAAGTCAGTAACTGTTACAGGATAGGGGAAGAGAAAGTGGTGAATGAGGCTCAGTTCTAGTAGCAGTTACTGACTAACATTTTAAAATATACAAATGAACGTATTTCCAGAGCAATGTCAACAATTACCATGAATTAATGTGGAGTTTCTACAGAACATTCAACCAATCTTAGTTGAACTGTCTTTCAAAAAACCTCCTTCTTAGGTTAAAGGGGTCTTTCTGATTGTCGTGGTCTTCATGTATCCAGACATTGTCATTACTGACATCTGTGACAACTATCTGCAGTATTTGTATGCACACTTCATACCTCTTACTCATATAACTGGTCTAGTGAGTGACATCCCTGCTTGTTGCAGGCAGGTTGGACTAGGAGACCTTTGGAGGTCCTTTCCAACCCAACACTTTCTGTGATTCTGTGGTTTTATGGTATGTTTGGCAAGACACTATACATACCGTGTGCTGAACAGCATGTTTTAAAAGGAATAGCTTGCGCTCTGTGATAGGAAGAGGTGTAATGGGAGCACAAGAAGTTCCATCTCAATATGAGAAAACATTTCTTTACTGTAAGGGTTACTGAGCATTGGAATGGACTGCTGAGGGAGGTTGTGGAATCTACTTCTCTGGAGACTTTTAAGACCCATCTGAATGCATTTCTGGGTAACCTGTCTTAGGTTCTATGATCCTGCTCAAGCAGGAGGCTTGGACTCCATGACCCCTGGGGGTCCCACCCAGGCACTAATGATGTATGTGTCTGTGTGTAATAGCTATTAGAAAAAGGAATAGCTATTAAATATGAAACTACTTACTGGATTTCATTTTCAGTTAATTAAATCTTTTTAAATGACAGATGTGATGTAGCATTTACTCCCTTTCCTTGAAGTGATAGTGATGTTTATGGTGCAACACACAGCTAAGCAAGATTTTCACCATGAGGAGATGAGTAGAAACTGAAGTTATTTTGGGGTTGTATATTTTTTATAATGAGACCAACTATAAATTAATTAGTAGTCTAAGATAAATACAATTAGCATAATTCCAAGTTGGAGTCCTAATTATGACAATATAATATGCAATAAATATAGCTTATTATATAATATCAAAATTAAATCTGTTCCTATATATTATTTTTTAAAAGTGCCTCCACGCCATTTTATTTAAATATGCACATGTAGGAGCTTGACTTGAACTACAATAATCTGCTGATACTATTTCAAGCTTAACGTATGTTAATATTTAGAATATTAGGAAAGAAAGGCTCCAACCTCATTAACAATTCCCCTTTGCTTTATACCAAAAGAGCTACACTGAAATCGAAGTCGCATATTATTTTAAAAGAATGAAAAAAGAAGCACCTATCGTTTTCCTTAATAGGAAAAAATCATTTATATTTTTTCATGCATTAGCCAACAGTACTAGGAAAAAATTTGTGGGTAAAATCACACAATTAAATTTTCCTGATTGTTTTGGTTTGAAGTGGTTTCTCCATGCTAAAAAAACGAGAGCTGGAATCTGATGTTCTAGTATTACTTGAAACAAGGTGTTACTAAAGTCTGTGGAAGTAATCATGAACAAAAGCATTAGCTATCTATTAAGTTTATCAAGATAAGAAACTTTCAGCAATGAATGACACAATAAAAATTAGTGTGAGAAAAGTAATGAAAAGGCCCATAAATGAATATTAGAGGTTACTGTTTGCATCACTTTTTTCTCCACAATTTGGTGTAAAACCTCAGAGAAGCCATTCAGTAAAAACCTAGATCTGCCTGTGTTAGGAAGAACACAATGCTATTTGGTATGGAGAGATAAATTTATAATCTGAAGATCCATCTTGAAAACAATCACAAGATAATGGTGGGATGCAAAGGCACTTGTGCAAGAGGAGCAGTAGGAAAAGATTGGAAAAATGGCCACAGAGATGCTTGCTCTGGAATTTTCATACACCAGTGTGTAGTTGAGGAAAATCATGTAATATATTTGGTTGGAAGGAACCTCCAAAGGTCATCTAGTCCAACTTCTCTGCAACGGGCAGGAGCATATGGAGCTAGAACAGATTGCCCAAAGCCCCATCAAGTTTGAAATCAAATCCATGGATTGGCACAAGTTTTCACAGAATCACAGAACAATAGGGATTGGAAGGGACCTCAGAAGATCATCTAGTCCAATCCCCCTGACACAGCAGGATCACCTAGACCAAGTCGCACAGGAACATAGCCAGGTTTTAAACGTCTCCAGAGAAGGAGACTCCACAACCCCCCTGGGCTGCCCATTTCAGTGCTCTGTCACCCTCACTGTGAAGAAGTTCCTTCTCATATTGATGTGGAACCTCCTATGTTCAGATTACACCTATTGCCCCTCATCCTATCACCAGAAGACATTGAGAAGATCCTAGCTCCATCGTCCTGACACTCACCTTTCACAAATTTATAGACATTAATGAGGTCACCCCTCAGTCTCCTCCAAACTAAAGAGACCCAGCTCCCTCAGCCTTTCCTCATAAGGGAGGTGTTCTACTCCCTTCATCATCTTCATGTGTCTGCACTTGACTCTCTCCAGCGTTTCTATGTCCTTCTTGAACTGAGGGGCCCAGAACTGTACACAATATTCCAGATGTGGTCTCACTAGGGTAGAGTAGAGGGGGATAAGAACCTTTCTCTATCTGCTAACCAGCCCCCTTCTGATCCATCCCAGGATGCCGTTGGCCTTCTTGGCCACAAGGGCACATTGCTGGCTCATGGTCATCCTGCTGTCCACCAGGGCTCCCAGGTCCTTTTTGCCTACACTGCTCTTCAACAAGTCAGTCCCCAACCTATACTGGTACCTGGGGTTGTTCTTGCCCGGATGCAAGACTCTACACTTATCCTTGTAAAATTTCATCAAATTTCTCCTTGCCCAGCTCTCCAGCCTGACCAGGTCCCACTGAATGGCAGCACAGCCTGCTGGGGTGTTGGCCATTCCTTTTAGCTTTGTGTCATTCAGCAAACTTTCTGACAGTGCACCCTAATCCCTCATCCAAGCCATTAATGAATAGATTGAATAGGACTGGTCTCAGTACCGACCCCTGGGGGCCTCCACGAGATACAGGCTTCCAACTAGACTCTGTCCCATTGACCACTGCTCTCTGACTTCTATCCTGCAGCCAGTTCACAATCCACCTCACTACCAGATCATTTAGACTGCACTGCCTTTGTTTGGCTGCAAGGATTCTGTGGGAGACAATGTCAAATGCCTTACTGAAGTCAAGATAGACCACATCCACCGCTCTACCATCATCTATCCACCTGTTTATGTGCTCATAAAAGGCTATCAGGTTGGTCAAGCATGACTTCCCTTTGTTGAAGCCATGCTGACTGTCCCTAATGACCCTCTTGTCCACGATGTGCCTGGAGACAGCGTCAAGGATAAATTGTTCCATCCCCTTTCCTGGGATGGATGTGAGGCTGACTGGTCTACAGTTACCTGGCTCCTCCTTGTTACCTGTTTTGAAGATTGGAGTGACATTTGCTATCCTTCAGTTCCCAGGCACCTCTCCTGATCCCCATGACTTAGCAAAGATGATGGAGACTGGCCTAGCAATGACTCCTGCCATCTCCCTTAGCATCAAAGGAATTGCTAGAACATAGGGCAATTTCAGACTAAAATGGCTGGTTTTGTATTTGTCCTGTAGCAGTTTTTTATATCACTAATAGCTGCCTTGTCCAGGAGTCCTCAATGACTAATGGTAAAATAGGTAGCATTTCGTTTAATTGGTATTTAGATGGTATCTTACACCTAGAGGCCATGGCTGTGCAAATAAACAACCTTCAGAATGCTCTGCAATGTGACAGGATAACACAGGGGTGTAATGTAAAAAGTGGTATGCACACACAGTGTGAAGAAAAAAATGTCCCAGAATAGGAGAATCACACGATGTTACCATAGCTGTGTCACAAGTACCTTTTAGAGACAGCAGCAACAGCCTGTCCTAGGATTTAATTGGAACCCAATGCTTTGAAAAAACTCCAGGATGAAAAATGGAGGTAATATAAAAGTGTCACTCAGGCCAGCAGGCAGTGCTAACAAACTGCCATGTTTTTGTCAAATGCTCATCACTCACTCTGGTGACAGGTAATGACCATACAAATTGTAGCTGTCAGGCTAGACGTTTAGTCCAAGCAATTGTCCTTGCAATTTTATTACATTAATTTCCAGTAAATTTGAAAAATGTTGAAAGGGCTGTAACTGTAGTATTTAACAGAAAAAAACCCTCAGAAATAAATGTACTGTAAAATAGGATTAATGGTATAAATTTGTGGATTACCATAAATCCTATTTACCCCTACTTAATAAGGCATTATAAAGCAAGCAAGGTTTGTGCAATGGTATTTAGTCTTCATCTCCTTTTTTTAAGCAAATATCCAGTTGATCCTAACATGCGTAACGCAAAAGCCAATTCTGAAATGTTCTCTAAATCCACTGGTGACTGTACTTGACACAGTTGGGTGAAGACTCCAAGTTATCTGTTCCAACGTTTTTCCACAGTTGCCACGAAGGAAATCCTGTCGTTGTATCAGAAGTGACTGTTTTGCTGTGAACAGAACAGTCTGTGCTTTTGCCCTTCCCCTTTTTGTTTAATGTGTTTGGAAAGAGCCAGCAATTTGTGCTCTGCGGTTGCTTGTACACACACTAATATGATAAAATGTAGTTGTTTAATAAATGATACTTGCTCGTGTGTTTAATCATTGGATATGTGTATGTGTATCCAGAAAGATACACTTTTCCAGCCAGTAGTGTTCTATTCTGACTATAACTTAAGAATTTAGCTTCAATGCTAAATGATGATAAAGGATTTGATTTTATGCGGATGGCAGACTTAATTAGCAGCTTTCTTACAGCCTTGAGCTCTGTGGTAACGGGTTGGACTTGATGATCTATGAGGTCTCTTCCAGCCTTGGTAATACTGTGATACTGTGATACAAGTATCTGAGTGAGTTTCTATTACTGAATAGTAAAAATGGTCTTATATTTAGTTCAGTAATACTTTTGTCTCAAGATAAAGGCTAATCATGAGGTTTAGGATATGTAGAGATGAAAAATGTTGTATTTATTACTGGGTGGGGTTTGTCCTCCAGACTGTTTATTTGTATATTTTAATCTGACTTATAGTATTTTATACAATTTTATATACCTGTCTCTTTTTATATGCGTTTTTCAGCAGTGTAGGTAAATAATCGTGTTTGAAAATCAACCATAAAATGACACAGTTTCAAAACTGACAGCAATACATTAACAACCATAAAAAATAGTCTCTGTTTAGCTACTTGCAAAGAAGTTAACATATTTCAGGGATTTTTAGATATCACTCTAAATAATTTCTAAGGCTTTGGGAGCATTTGAAGAGCTTGCTCTTGTGTGTGTGTGAAATATTAAGTGTATTTTCCGTCGGTAGTCTGTAGAGCACTCTGTTTCTGGCTGCACCTTTATTCCATTGCACTCTGCATGGCTGCCTTTGCTAATGGTTTTCATGACACTACATTTGTGGTGGCATAATCTAAACACCAGCCATCAGGTCTATTTAGTGGCTGGAAGTCCTTCCACCACACAGCCTTTTTTGTGATTAACCTGCTGCCCATGTGCCTCTTACCTCGATAATCCTCTTTTTTAAAAACTAGCAATAGACTGGTTTGGAAAGTCAGGTTTTTAAGGTACTTTCTCTGGTTGCTTATGGAAAAACGACATTAGTCTTGTTCATCATAGATGACTGAGGAGGATGAGAAAGAGGCCTGTCACTAATTACATGTATAATCGTGATTTCTAAGTGTATTTTGTATACTGTGGTAAAGAAAAGATGACTGATTTGAAAGATATCCATCAGCCTAAGCCTGTGAAAAAAACCAGCTTTTGGTATAAATCTCAGACCTGACATTAGATGCACTTTATTTAAATCACATATTGCTTTACAATTTAGTGGAATTGTTTGAAAAATCCCTACAAATATGTCCTTTGTGTCCTTTATGCTCCTTATTAATAAGCATATTTAGGGAACAAGCTTCCAAGTCTTTTGCACTATTAGTGCTGCACAGAGACGGAATGTCCTGACTCACTCAGTGAGTTCAGGGAAGGGAATCTTTTTAACAGTCTGTGGACCAAAGAGCCACAACAGTGGCAAAGGAAGAAATAATCTGAACATCCCAATTCACGTGGTGAGTTCAGGAATAGGTGCATTATCTAGACTCAACCAGTCTAAGTGCTCTTCTGGCTAGATCTCAGTTCTGGTGTCTCCAATATAGCAAGGACATGGAACTGTTGGAGCAAGTCCAGAGGAAGCCACAAATATAATCCAAAGGCTAGAGCACCTTTGCTATGGAGATAGGCTGAGGGAACTGAAATTGTTGAGCCTAGGGTAAACTCCAATGGGAACATGTAACTGCCTTCCAATACCTGAAGGAAACCTACAAGGCTGGAGAGGGACTTTTCCCAGGGGCATCTAGCAATGGGACAAAGGGAAATGGTTTTAAACTGAAGGAGAGGAGGTTTAGAGTAGATCTTAGGAAGAAGTTCTTCAGTACAAGGGTGGAGAGACTCTGGAATTGATTGCCTGGATAGGCTGTGGCTACCCCCTCTCTGGAGGTGTTCAAGGCCAGGTTGGATGAGACCTTGAGCAATCAAGTCTAGTTGAGAGATGTCACTGCTCATGGCAGGGAGGTTGGAGTAGGTGATCTCTGAGGTCCCTTCCAACCTGATCCAGTCTGTGATTTGATATATTCTATGATTATCTCCCTTATGTTTCTCTAATATAAAATAAATCTAAAATACATCTCTAAAATAAATTTCCCTAAAAAAAAATCAGGGAAATAATAAATGAAAGAAGGCTCTATAGTTTTATTTCTAGTCATTTGCTCTTGATCTGCCTGTCCAGGCAAAATTATAATCTGCTTCAGTAGCTCAAATGATGTGTGAGTTGCTCTTTAAAATACCACTATGTGGTGGGAATCCATTTATTTCCCTTGCTACATCAACCTATTGCCTGGTGGCCCTCATGGAAAGGAAATATTGTCTGTTCTTCAATTTACACACCTCTAGTTTTGTATTAAATAAAGAAAAAGCTGGTTTTAATGCCATTCTGTTAGGTAGTAAGATGATGCTCTAATTTATGTTGCACTATATATTTTAAGGTTTCAGCTATTCCAGTATCAAGAATATGAATTTGAATTTCTAAAAGAATACAAGTATATATTAGTTAAATAATCTGTTCATTTGGTCTTTTGTTCTGAAACAGACTCGTAGTCCTTTTTCTTGCCTATGTCATGTTTTGAATGTTAGTTACTCCCTTTCTTTAGTATGTTACAACCATTTTTGTGAAATCTATCCACACTGCAAAAAAGGGTTGATGTTGCTTCATCTGAGATTTATATATCTTTCCCTACCCTTCTGCAGTAATTTCCAATGTATCTGGAGTTCTTTGTGGAAGAGTGAAGGGGGATTTTTTAACATATTTTTGTAGTTCTTCAGTATTTCCAAAAGCTTTTCATCATGAAAAGAGGTGCAAATTCTGATAGAAGTTCTAGTCACTTCACATACACTGAGAAAAGATGGCAAAGGCTGACTTAAAGCATGGACTCATAAGTTATTCTTTATTTTACGTTTCCCCAATGGTGTACTGAATGAGAATTGAATTAATCACTTTCTGCATCAGACATTATAGATGATGTTTTTTGCCACATGGTTTTAATTCATTCAGCAATATGATACACACTGAAATTGGATTTGCTGTGCTAATCCTTTTAATAAATACTCCAGCATCTTCAAAAAAACCATCCCGCTTCTCGAGTCCTTGCCCTCGCTATATATTCTTTAAAATTAATTTGAAACGTCTCATCTTCACTTCTAGGCACATAATGTTTTATATTTTGTCTTTCGTGTCCTGAGACAGTGTATTTCACATCTGCTTCTCTTTCGTGCTCCTTTCCTTCCTTTCCTGTGTCTGAGTCAGACTATTTTTGGTGGTATTCTCCATGTCTTATATCACATCCACTTTGAAGTGTCTGCTTCTTTTCTTCATGTCAGCAATACAATAGGGCATAAATGTACAATGAGAAGGCGGCAAAAATAGTATCTCTGATAAAAGACTTCTGAGAGGAACTAAGTCTGAACTGGTTAAAGTGCCAGCTAATGTATGTCATCTCCTATTCAAGCAAATATTATTAGAGAAATCTAAAGTGCAAAGTGTGCTTTGTAAAATAAATGTAAACATTAAGTCAAATGTAGTAAGATGTCATTAAAATCATAAATTTGAATTTGCAATGTATTTGCATCCTTTCATCTTGAAGTTATCTCTGCAGCTATATATTTAATAACTCCACTAAAGTAAATAAATAAAATACTAAATCGTATCAGACTAAGAATAAAGCCTTGTCGCTTTGATTGTGTCTATTTTTATACTGGTTGTGGAAAATTACTATAGTAATGGTGATTTTTCCAACATTTCTGAACCGGTCTTCAGACGCATTGATTCTCTCTTCTTTCTACTCTTGACTCACCGTCTTCTCAGAATAAAAAAAAACATTCTGATGCCCACAGTTGGAACAGCTATGTATGGAACAGCTATGTCACGTATGTACGTGCATGATGGTCAGCTATAGCTTTCGAGTGGTGGAATCCAACCCTGCTTCTTAGCTTCTTGCGTTATTTCAGTAAAGTACTGGAAGAAGAAGCTGAAGTACTTGGCATATGCTTGCAAAAATCCCTTTTGCATAAACTGCTACTTTTGGCTGTTATCTTCATTATCTGTGTTTGTTCAGTCTTCTCAGGAATACAATCTTATTCTACTAGACAAGGTTATTATCTTTTATAAGTAGTTCCTAGTACTAACAATTGTGGTTTTTAAAGCTTCTGCTTCCATTTCAAGCCTCATTTTCACCAACTAATCAATTATTTTTCGCTTCAAATAGCTGTGTGTGATACGTGGTCAGAAGGAGGGGTTTTGTTTTTAGGACTCAAATAAATTTATTGCTATTAATGTCTTGGTTTGAGTTAGAACAGAACTAACTCTGTTCAGTTATTTTACTTTTCAGCTGTCTATTCTATGGATGCGTACTGTCTGAACTTAACAGTGTATTTGTGTTTCTACAAGTGATAACACTTGGTGTTCACAGTTACTACCAGGGATTGGTTTGCAGAAAGACTCTCAATTATTCTTGCTCCTGTGAAAACCAAGGTCACTGCTAATCTTGTGTTCTGCATTGGAGGGGGTGTAATGAAAAAGCCACAACAGGGTGTTTCATTCCATGTATGTTAATTTCACTATAAAACTGAGGGACCACAAGGTTCCTGAAAGAGGATGTAAGCAGATAAACGCCCTTGTTCATTCATTTTCAGTAAACAAAGTTAAGAGTATCTTAAAGGTGCTCTGAATTACACCAGTTCTATTAAAAATAAGCAAACTTAAGCTTCGGTGAGTGTGTTCAGCCAGCTATGTGAACCAGATGTCACTGTTAGATTTAGTTTCCTATACCTATTGCCATAATAAGTGCATGCCATGAAATAAGCGAACATAGTATGTTATAGACACTGCTTCGTGTTTAAGTTGCTAAGAATTGTTTGAGGATTGCATTGATACGTCTGTTGTAATGTACGCTTAACTCGTCTGAGTCCTGGGGACAGATGAAGGACTCAGACCACCAACTGAGCCGATCCCTGACAGTCAGTGGGAACAGACACTCATGCTAAGGGTGAGCATTCTTCTTTATTCCCACAGCTGCCTGATGGTTGTTAGAAGCAGACCAAATGATGACAGTCTAGAGGTAGTACCAAACCTTTGGAGCAAATCTGATTCTGGTTTTTACAGTTAAATCTTTATACATGCAAGTGACGGAAGAGCAAAAAACGTTGTAGCAAAGGAATTGTAATGCTTGTCATAATAAATCCCAATTTCTCTGAAAAGTTTGAATATGATCAGTGAAGTTGTTAATGCTCTCCAGGAAATTTATGAGGCCTCCCACCTAACAGACTCTACATCTTCTGCAGAATAATCAAGTTGAACGCAATTGGAAAGCAAAGAACTGCTTTAGTTTTCTAGGCTGAAGAGAGGATATTGTGCTTGTGCTCAATCAAAGAACTTGAACACCAATTTAAAGGGTGAATGTGATAGTGGTTTTGTCGGATGTGTAACAAGGGGAACACAGACAGTTTTAATTGCTTTGGACAGCTGAAGTTGTCAATCTATAGCAGTGCACACCACAGTCAGCCTTGGGCACATCAGGACTCTAATTACAGAAAGTCTGGCTCTTCACTA
Organism: Phoeniculus purpureus; assembly: GCA_028565055.1. Lineage (NCBI taxonomy): Eukaryota > Metazoa > Chordata > Aves > Bucerotiformes > Phoeniculidae > Phoeniculus > Phoeniculus purpureus. The sequence continues at coordinate 15,214 of JAOXOE010027177.1, forward strand.
ATGTTTTAACACTTGATTTATTTCCCGTTGTACTTGTTCAGTAGAGCCAGAGTTAATTGGTTTTTCAAATGAGTGTTAAAAATATAAAGATCCGGCTTCATGAAGTGAAGGCTGTACTTACCATGTGCTGCTGACTTGTAAATCCATGTAAAGGTCACAGTGTGAGGTCTCAGAGCCCTGTATGTAAAACCACAACATGAATTGGTTTGTTTTCATTACAGATTATAGTTAATATGTGATCATTGACCCTTGCTGCTTTTTCTTTTTTAGAGAGGAAGGTAATATACCAGAAAAACAAGAAGAAACTAAGTACATTAAGAGTGGGCTCATCCATTTTATTTATATCATGTGGTGATCACTATTTATCCAAAAGGATCACAATATTTCTTTTCAGTCCCAACATACTTTCTTTATTCGTAAATGGGAAGAAGCATTTTACTGGATCTTTTACTCCTGTTAAAAACATTCCTCCCAATCACATTGCAGACTCACAAAGTATCACAAGCAAGTCCTAATTTCCTATTCTCACGACCTACTCGCTGTTGAAGGGCAGCAATGTGATGCTTCTAACAGCAGAACTGCAGAAACAAAGCAAGTTGGCAGGTATTTTGAATGGTTTTTAATTCATATCAGGGCAGTAAAACAGGATAGAAGAGCCTGTTTTTCTGGGGAGCAAGTTTGGGTTTGTTCCGTGTGGGTGCATGTGTGGTGGTTTGTTTTGCTGGGGTTTGTTTGGGGAGAGGATTGCACTGTTCCCTTGAATTGCTTGATTTCTTCAATATATGCAGACTTCCAGTAAGAAAAATTGATTTTTAAGACTCTTCAGTTTAGATTGGTAACAGGGGTGCAGAACAGAAACATGCTGCAGTGTTGATGGGTAACTCCAGAAAGAAGCCACGCAGACAATGTTTAGGAGTGAGGTGTAGTAAGATGATGGATTGGCTGGAACTGATCTTCTTGGGCAATTAAAGTAGAAGTGCAAGTATTTTAAGAAAAACACTAACATTTCCTAAATGCACTTCCCTACAATTTCCTTGAACATCGTCCATAAATTCACAGCATGTAATTCACACCAAGGTTATAGATCATCCATGGACAATAATATTTGGGTTTAGTCTTCAGATTAGGAGCTACTATGTGATGCAAACCTGTCTGAGCTATCAAGTGCCCAGTAAGCTTCATTCTGTTTTGCCGGAGAAATATTTAGAAACTGACACTTTCCCCAAGCAACACTTGCCCTTGCGTTTGCTGGAGATGATCAGAGAACTCATCCAAATGCACTGACTTAAACAGAACTTCAAACGCTGGCTTGGGATCTTATTACTGGTCAGGTTTGTGCGAAGAAGAGCCAGATTTCAAAGATCGTCTTTGTACAAGATTGCGGCAAATATTTTAGGGACGTTTTCAAGGTTTGACAGGTGTCAGGAATTTGTCTTTGCTAAATACTCTTACACAGAAAGACGCTTTAGGGTAACCGAATTGCAGACTGTGTACTTGGTCAACAGCAGCCTATTTGTGGTAGTAGATGTCATTAGCAATGCTGGATGCTGTAATAGCCTTTGCTCAATTGCTGCTGCAGTTAATGAGAAGCAGCACAACACAAGCCACATTACTGGTCTGACAATTTGTTCTATTGATTTATCATGCCTGCTTTCCTGCTGCCTGCCCGAGAAGACTGCAAAACATTTGTCAGATATTTGTGGGTTTGACTTTGTAGCTCTACAAACGTACAGTGAGGCTATTTGTTTCAAACACTGGCACATACCTTGATGTTTAGTCTTGTCTGGATTTTTCATTTCTCTCTTTCCCAAAGGACAGCTAGAGTTTTCTCAGCTTTCATTAGAGCAAGGTAGATTGAATAATCTATTGCAAAATACATGGGAAAAATGTGGATGAAATTTAAAATTGCTAGTAAGGTTGCAGTGTTCACATCCTCCATCTTATACAACTTAATACTGCCAGTGTGTTATCACGCTGTTTGCCATGCATCTAAATAGTCCTCTTGCAGTGTGTGTAAAATGTAATAGAAGATTTACTAACATTTATAGTTCTAAATATGCACAAAACACTCTTCGTTATAGATGTGTGATGATTAATTGGCTCTGAAATCAATAGAAATAGTCCCTTGTGAGATCTGTCTCTAGACGTTTCTGCCTACATTATTGTTACCGACCCTTCTGGCAAAAAGTATCCAGAGAGTTAAGACATTCTGTGATGCAGTTAGCTGCAACAGCACCTTTGTGCACATTTAAGATAAATACAAAAAGAAAGTTGAATTGAGTTCAAGGACACAGGAGGTGGTACAGAACCCAGCTCTGCCCATAAGAGGATGTTAGGGTATCAGTGTCATGCACTGAAGAGTGCCCATTTGACAAAGAAATAGAAAAATTTGCATAGGATGTGGGATGTTTGAGAAAATTTAGGTTGTTTTGTTAATTAGTATGAGCATAGATGAGATATAAGAAAACCAACAAAACATTTTAGAAAAGTAGCTTATATAACCATTTCATTATATAAGCTAGTTGCATTTGTCTAATTAAAAGACTTTGTAAAGTTCAGAGCAAGTGTGTATCTTGGATCCTTGACCCTGCCTACTGAACCTCATGCTACTCACCAGAGAACAGCTTTCAAAGCAGTGAGAAAGTACTGAGCAAGTACTGCGCAGTATCTGAATCATCCCCTGGCTGTACTGGAAAGAGATCTGAGGCAGCTGCCCAAGCTCTTCCTTTCTCAGAAATTCTGACTTGGCAAGAGAATTTAATTTATGGTCAGGAAACTGAATAGACATCTGGGTGAGCACTAGATTAAAGTAATTTCAGGTGCCTTCCTTGCCTATGAAAATCCACACAGTTCTCTTTTTCTTTAAAGGACTCATAAATTAAAAATATTGCAGAAATTAGTTCTGAAACTCTTGCAAAAGAAAAGTGCAGTGGTATAAAATCCGTCAGAAAAGTAGCTTGTGGCATCTTTAGAATGATGTATCTGGAGGTGTATTATCTGTCAGATCTCTTTCCCAAGTCTGTTACATTATTCTAGTGAGTTGTGTTTGATGCTGCAGACCTCAAAGAAATGGGTCATAGCCACCTCAGGGGTTTGAGACAGATGAGAGACATGGAAGATTGCCCTGGTCATAACTCAAACTCATGCCAATGCCTGCTGAGTGATGCCAAAACATTTGTATTTGTAAGCTTTGTATGCCTACAAGAAATAAAGAAAGAAATTCCAGAATAGATGTATTTGAAGGAACTTCTTAGCATGGCTGTGATTGTGTACATGTCAAAATTATCAACCACATAAAAAGCAGTGACATAGTCATTTCTCTCAGGGGGGAGAAAGGGTTCTTGGGCAGGAATTGGCAGGGCTCATTCAGAGGGCTTTGAACGAGATTTGAAGTGGGGTGGGGTGGTTGATGGGTGCACACCAGTGGGACAGAGCTCTGGTCTTAATGAAAACCAGGTGGCCTCTCCCTGTCCTAGGGTGAAATTGGAGCTCTCAGCTCGCTACCTTAAATGCCTGTACACCAATGCATGCAGCATGGGGAATAAGCAGGACAAGTTAGAAATCTGTGTCCAGTCAGGTGATTATGATCTGGTGGCAATTACAGAGACCTGTTACGACAGCTTGCATAACTGGAATGTGGTCATGGACAGCTATGTCCTTTTCAGGAGGGACAGGTCAGCAAGGCGAGGTGGTGGAGTTGTTCTTTATGTGAGAGAGCAACAAGAATGTATTGACTTGTGTCCATGGGCAGTTGAAGAGAGAGCTGAGAGTTTGCGGGTGTCGATTAAGGGGCAGGCTGGCATGGGTGACACTGTCATGGGTGTCTATTACAGGACACCAGATCAGAATGAAGGGGGTTGATGGGGTCTTCTACAGGCAGCTGACAGCAGCCTCACAGCTACAGGCCCTGGTTCTCATGGGGGATTTTAACTACCCTGGTA
>JAOXOE010027178.1:0-19153 GCA_028565055.1 Phoeniculus purpureus
CCACACAGCTCAAGGCTAGACCATGGCACCAAGTGCCATGTCCAATCCTGCCTTGAACAGCTCCAGGGACGGTGACTTCACCACCTCCCTGGGCAGGCCATTCCAGTGGCCAATGACTCTCTCAGTGAAGAACTTTCTCCTCACCTCAATCCTCATTCCAGGCACACAAGAATCCTGAGTTTGGTTTACAGGATCTAAGAAGAGCTATGAATTTTCTCCTCACTGCTTCAATCTGCTGGTCAATCTGGTGCCTACTTGCCACTGCACTGCCCTCATTACTGCAATATAACCCGCCTGGATATGTCCCGGTGCGACTTGGTTTAGGTGGTCCTGCTCTGGCAGGGGGGTTGGACTAGATGATCTTGCAGGTCCCTTCCAATCCCTAATGTGAAACATATTTCTGCTCTCTCTAGCAGGCAGAAGGTGCTCACAGATAAGTTCCCACTGCATTCACTGCCCATGAAACATGTCTGCAACCTTCTAAGGAGCATTTCACTTCTTACTTCTACTGAAAATAGAGCTTTTTGTTATTTAGATGTCAGCTCAATGTCTCCCTGTCTCTCCATATGTTTGAGTTCAGGAAGCCTGCCTAACATCCATAACACTGCTGCCTTTAGAGACAAAGACCTAGACAGGACCCTGCAAAATGAGATCTTTAGGCAAAACCAGGAAAAAAAGTAGAATGAATGAAGAAGTCACTATAAAGGCATTACTAAACTCTTCAAAACAGTATGAGCACCTCAGGAGCCAGTCTTGTAACTCTCATGCACCCACAGATAGTTTTGAAGGCAACAAGACAACGAACACACAGGGAATAAAAGAAGGTACATCAATGAATGCAATCAGGCAAAGATCATCACTGGGTAGTGGAAGGAGCTGAAGTTATCCGAAACAAAACTATTGAGTGTGGGAAAGAGTTCTGCAAAGCACACAGTTCTGAAGCTTGGTTTGCCTTTCGCTCGTGTCCTGTTTCCTCACCTACCCATCTTGGTGCTCCCCTCTTCCAGGACAGTAATTTTCAAACTGCACCAGAGTTCCACGTAGCTGAAAGTGGGGGGACAAATACTCAGTCCTCCTGACCCATTCTGACTACGTATCCCCATCTTCTTCCCTGTGCATAAGATGAAGCAATTTGCCTTCTTTCATTCCCCACAGTTAATTTTCTCCTGTTTCAGCGAGTCTTTAACTGGCACATGCAAAAAGAAGGATAGCGTGCTGTTAGATGAGTATAAGGCATCACGTTCAGATTTACTCTCGGTTAGTCTCGCTGCAGTAGAAATTAGTAGAATTGGCTGATTCATAATTACTGGATAAATGGCATGCCCAAGGTCACAAAGAGGAATCCAGTGGCCCTGGGTACCCTAGTTTCCCAACTAGCACTTACTGTACCTTTCTTCTTCAATAGATGTATTTCCATCATGCCACTGCCATTGACGTTCATGGTATTCCTCATATCAAGTACAGACAGAGCCACATCCCATCTCTTGGCTCTTCCAGCTGCTACCTACGACCTTCCCTGTCCCCTCATGCCCAACTATACCCATGAGGATGCCCAACTCCTTACCATAGGGGCCACCTCTCTGCTCCACCTAGGGGCCACAGAGCACCTCACAGACCTTGGTACATTACCCAGGCACAGTGCAAGGACAACAGATGCAGATGATAAAGCAAAAATGAATCCGGTATCTGACACCTCTTGGCACAATGTAATGGCTGAGAAAAGACTGTAATAATGTGGTACAAAGACATAAAGTTGGTGGAAAAATTCACTTAAAACCACCCATAAAACTGTGTTTTGTTAGTGACTTTCCCTGTTGCCATTATCTACACAGATTTATGGGCTGAAGTGTTTCCAACAGCAAACACAAGTGCTGAGGGAAAACACTAAGGTTTTATGCTACACTTTGGCGTGCAGAGGTTTGACGGCTGAATTAAAAGATGCTGTAAAGTCCCCTGATTGTGTTTCAGATCAGGGCTGATCAGAAGCATGAGTGGTAGCTACAGGGGTGTATGAACTCTTGCCCTGCTCAAGTAGCTGAACCCTGTTCTGACAGCACGTCAGTGGTGGCACCAGTTGGTAGGGCAACAGAGCCCCATGAAATATGCTTCATGGGTACACTGGGTATTGAGGTAGAACATTTCCCCAGGCAGATGCTAGGAAACTATGATGGATTTTCCATCATCCAGCTACATCCTTTCAGTAATCCGGTCATGTGTTTACTAAGGAGGATGGCACCGGCACAGCTCAGCCACGATGGCCATGAGAGCAGTAACAACCTTTGCAGTGTTATCACATCCATTCCTTGCAGGCAATCAGACGCAGGAGGTGATTGGATTGATTTTTGGAAGCAGCCTCTTTGCTCGCACTGCTCCAGAACAGCCTTCCAGGTGCCTTGGCAGCAACAGCCTCTTGGCTAAATTCACCAAAGCCAGCACATACCAGCTGGCCTTACACCAACACTCTCCTTTGTGCCCCCATTTTCATCCATCCAGCAAACTTACAGAGACCAAACACTTTCACTACCAAAGTGCTCTGGAAAGAGAGAACATTTTTTCCAATACATGCTTATGCCCCCTCAGCCTACAGGCTCCCAAGGTGGCATTCCCGCCATTCTCTCTTTGGGGTGATCTTTCTTGTTAAAGCAGACAGCTAGGAAAGTTAGGAAATGTGACCTATAACCCCCTGCCACAGGTGGGCAGAAGTGCAGACATCAACAGGACCCCACACCTGACCAACTCCTTGTCCTGGCTGCTAAGCAGAAAGGATCGTGCTGATGTTTTTCCAGATGTGTGCTTAGTTTCTGTTCCTGACTCATAGTTATCCATTGCCGCTGAAAGATCTTCCCTGAAGTGTCACTTTGAGTACAAGAAGACCTTTCTTCCTTTCTCTTTTGCTCACATCATGGATGGGAGCTACCACAGGGCACATCTCCTTCAGGACATATCTTCCCTACCTTTCAAGTCTACCATTGCCACAAGGTGCACCATTGCTGCTTGGGAAAGCTCTGGGCCACACCACTGTTCAGTCTGGCTTTGACTGTTATTCTCCAGCTTCAATAGATGGACAAAATCACACGTATGGCCCAAACCCAACATCGGTCTTCTCCTAGAACTAATGAGCTCTGTGCGAGCTGTACAACAAATTCTGGTGTGAAAGGTGTGTGCTGTTTCAGACAGTTTCAGTGTCTGATTAAAGGCTGATTAGACACTAACATAAAAGATGTTGACATTTAAAAGAAAGCCATCGTAATGGTTTCAATTTGCATTCTAAATTAACACAGTTATCTACACGAGCAAACTGTAGCATGGAAACCATTAGCTGCCACTACGAACCGGCAGCTCTAATCTGATCAACCGATCAATTATTGTCTACAACTACCTAAAAGGAGGTTGTAGCGGGGCTGGTCCCAAACTATTACTGATAGGATGAGAGGAAATGGCCTCAAGTTGCATCAGGGGAGGTTTAGTTTGGATGTTAGGAAGAATTTCTTCACTGAGACAGTGGCTGGGCACTGGAACAGGCTGCCCAAGGAGGTGGTGGAGTCACAACCCCTGAAGGTGTTTAAAGAACAAGTAGGTTGAGCACTTAAGGCCATGGTCTAGGCGTTATGGAGATGTTGGGATGCGGGCTGGACTTGATGATCCTGGTGGTCCCTTCCAGCCATAATGATTCTGTGGTTATCTAGATAAAGGTGAAACAAGTTTCACTTACACATAAAGGAAGTCTTACTTCAAAAAAATGACTTTATATGCAAGTCCAAGTTGCGTTGCAGGCTTGAACGAGTGTCGTATTTGGGATAACTGGTTTTAGGGGAAAAAAAACCCCAAATTGCAAAATTATCTCCAAGAGAAAGTGTCTTTAATTGCATATAAAGTAGTTTATGATTATTTCCTGTAATTAAAACTACGGTTTGCTGGGACTAAGCCTTTTTGCAGATGAGTAAGGTATTTTTGATTCACACCATCCTCACTGAACCAGAAGAGCGGAGCAGTTGCTGTATTTAAACGCGCGATCATAGACTCGGCTTTTCATGTATTATTTATATCCAACTCAAATGTAATTACACGCCTTTATCTAATATCTGAAAGGGACATGACTAGGCTGCTCAGCTGGCCTCTTCTTCAAGTTTACTCTGGGTCTCACTACCACACTGCATGGTCCTTCTGGTGAGACAGTCACAGCAGCAGGAGATGGAGAAGATTCTCCATGCCCTTGGAGGTAAAATGATCACCTGGAGCCAGCTCTGCTCACACCGCCACACTACTCTGGATTGTGGAGAAGCCCCAGCTGTTGTCTTTGCTGTCTCTCTATTTGAGCCCTTAGGCAAGTCTAAAAATTGCCCGGTCTTTGTCTATGTCTTTAAGAGTTAAGTCCTGGCCATCCATTTTCCTCCTGGGATTTTCTTAGCATAAATAAGGTCCTTAAATTTGGTTAAAGAGGATTCTCTGAAGAGATCCAAATGAAATGGCTGGGGGGAAACAGGCAAAAAACTTTCAGCTAGTATGGAGGTCTAGGCAGGGTGGGCAAGATTCTTGATGGCCATCAGATGCTTGTATGTTTGAGGACTTGCCTAGTTTGAAGACATAACACCCTGTCGCCTTCACTCTACCTGCTTCCAAGATCACTGGTGAGTGATGGCCTGTTTTTATTCTCTTAACACAGATTTGCTTGTTAGACTAACAGTAGGGTCTTAAAATTGAACTTGCACTTCAATTTTTGAAGAACACTGTGACTAAGAACCTTCTACCTTTCGCCAGCTAACGCTGCCAGCATTGTGGTATTCCTCTCTGTTTCCTCATAGTCTGTGAAAGGCTAGAGCACTTTTTAGCCAATACTGAACCTCAAAAGAGGAGAAGGAAACCTTGTAGTGTTCTCTGTCTAGCACCCTTCAAAAATTCACATCACCGTCTCAGGTACACAGTGCACTCAACTGGTGTGCTAACCAGCTATCTCACAGATGGCTGCAAAAGAAGACCAGGTCTTAAATCTAAGCAGAAAAGGCAGGACAGGGCACCTTGAGCACTGTATCTGTGAGACATATGCATCAACTTTCAAAACATTCCAGTGACCGTTGTGATTAGAGCCCTTTCCCTCAGGTCTACATCAGCACTAGAGCATCTCTATGCAGCTGGAAACCAAGACACTTGATTCTTACTCAGTGATACCTTCTACCTTCCTTCTCTACAAATCCTTGAGAAGATACAACAAAATTCCAATACCTTGCCAGACTGAGGAATAACTATGTCAGCACAGGATTTGCAGACCAGCAGGATGGGACCAGCAAATACAGCACTGTCATGTGCAGCCACTTCCACCAAACCTGAGCTCTTGAAGAAAGCAAAATACTAATTTCCCTGTCACAGGTCTGAGTGACGGAGCTTGCCTGCCTGCTGTTAAATCCTCCCTCTTTGTGCATCTGCTGCACATGTTGTCACACCAGAGTCCGTGTCCTTCCTCAGACAAAGGCACAGTCTAGAAAGGCTCTGGGCAGTGGCTGCAGAGGACAGGGAATGGGGATGTTCACGTCAGGGCAGGGAGGCACTGACCTGCCACTTTGGCACACAGGTTTGCAGATCAGGTATGACATAAGTAAATGCAGGGCACAGTTTCATAACTGCTGTGTTTGACTCTGCACCAAAGGCAGATGGTGAGACAACACGGGTGCCTAACACAGCTCCTGAGTCGCCCCTTATTTCCACCCTGTAGTCACTGCCTTTCTGTTTCCAGCATTAGCGGATAAGGAAGAGGTTTACTCACTTCACCCTGGATCACAGCAATATGCAGAGCTATGTCCAAGCCTCTTTTCTTTTTCAATCAAATCCTCTGACTTCACATTTGCACCTCCTGAAGAGCAAAGCCAGTAAAGCAACCGGTCCAATTGCACCTTGCAAACGATCAGAGGGGAAACGGACAAAGACCAAATGGCTTCAGGAGCTGCCTGACCCACACAGGGCAGCCAGGCTGTGTTTTTTCTGCTGCTACAAAAGGGTTCAAGTTAAGTTGTTTTAACTGCATATTTTATTTGAAAGCTTTTATTTTCCCTGAGAAGTCTGGGGGTGGGTTGCTGTGTGCAATGGTCACACCTCACAGGGAATGCATTTATGGCATTTCCTACGGCACAGAGGAGGAATTTCCCTCCGTGCAGTGAATTAGCCAAGTCTAAGCTGCCTCCTTCGTCTCCTCTTTATTACAAAGACTTTTCCATTAATACAGTCTGCTAAAAAAATTTATAACCCCCTGGCTATGCCATTTAATGCATCGATTACGACATTTTTCTGGTACTTACCTTCCCCCAGACTTGTTCCCCAGACGCCTGCTTCTCCAGCAACGCTACGTGACCGAGGGTGTGGTTTGCCCCTTAGGTTCTTAACGAAGAAGCCACAAACCAAGACAGACAACCTGTCCCTGCTCTCTGCTTCTCTCTTTCTCCCAGAGGAAAGAGTCCCCAGCAGCAGGTCACAGGACGCATTTGTTGTTAGGACAGGAAGAAGACATCAGTTTTAAACCTGGGTGTCTTTCCATTCCTACTCTTTGAGCCTGTCCTTCCTCACTCCATGGCACTGAATTTAGCACATGCCCTTGGTTCTATGATGAGCTTTTTGATATATAGTGGGAGAGGCATGTTGATGTGATGGCCAGCCAGTCACCCAGGCCATGCAGTTAAAGCCCGATGCTGCTGTTGAAGGAGAAAGCCACAGGTCTGTACAGTCCCCAAGAGTCTTGCAAAGAGACAAATGGAGGAACACACTTAGTTCATGGTGTTCTACAAATGGGAAGTACCTCTGGCCTCACTGTACACGAGAAGTAAGTATTCCTTCTTCTTGGTGATCTAATAAAAGCTGCCCAGAAGGATGCTGCTTGTCTTAGGGGTGAGATTGGAGCTTTTGTGTTGGCAATTAGACTGCTGGAAATAAGAAGATGCATCCATTCATGAGCAGTGCACTTAGATGGTGACATTCACAAGAGCCTGGAAAAGATTTCCAAGACCTGGAATAGATTCTTTTTATTTTTTGAGTGCCAGCAATTTTTTCCTTTCTTCCTCAAATCTTACTGCACCTTCTCTATAAATCTCACCAAAGCCGCCTTTGGTTGAGGTGTCCTCTGAGGCAGTCTCGGGAAAAAGCAGCTCCACAATTAGGAAGCAGCGGTTCAAGAGCCTCAAGGAGGAAAGAAAGGTAGAGCAAGTGTGCTTGAGAACAGACCCTGTGTTCACGTTAGAAGAAGTCATGAGAGGCTCATGCCGAGAATCAACCTCATGTGTAGATTATTATGGTCAAGTAGCAAGCACCAACTTAAACACAGCTGAAAGCTGTCCACTTCTGGATGCAATTAGTTGGAAAAAAAAAGAAGCCTAAATTATAATCTAACTAGATTAAGCTAGATACCACACTGCTGTCAGTTTAGCATATTTTTATAATTTTTAAGGTTTGACACAATGCTCTTGATCACCAAGAGCCAAACCCTCTGCTTACTCCCAGCTGACCACAAAACCTCCTGAAAGGGAACCAGAAAGGCGCTTGGCCTCAAGCTCAAAACCAGCTCGGACGCGTTCTTCTTCCTTGCTTTCCAAGCTTAGAAATCAGCGTTCTCAAGCAAAATCATTTATCACAGTATTACAAGGGTTGGAAGGGACCTAATAGATCATCAAGTCCAACCCTTACCACAGAGCTCAAGGCTAGACCATGGCACCAAGTGCCACGTCCAATCCTGCCTTGAACAGCTCTAGGGACAGCGACTCCACCACCTCCCTGGGCAGACCATTCCAGTGGCCAATGACCCTCTGAGTGAAGAACATTTATGGGTAAGCAGGCCACGAAACATGAATTTGCTATTGCTGTCCTTGAGCTAGAATAATTTCTAAGGATTTAGAAGTCCACACGCTACCATTATCAAGCATTATCGAAGAAAGCTTTGGTTCACAAGTAGGTTCATAGAAAGAAAGAGATCATAGGTCACAACCACATTATTTGTCCAGCTCATTTGGGCATCTTCTGCAATGAAAACAACATCCAGTAACAAAGTGGAGAGACAGAGACTAAGAGCACATCCTAGAAAGAACAGTCTCTACCCCCATAAACAAGTATCCCCATTTATCCACGTAGCTTGCATGTGGATAACAATCTTGCTGGTCAGTCAGAGTATCTCAATAAATCTATCACAAAGGTTGTCTACTACATGTCTATCCACTTTTAGGGAAGAAACAGAAGTCAGACCATTGACTCCTATTAGCTTAAACAGTGAACATTAAGCAGTATTAACTCATCCTGAAGTGAACGTCTAATTACTCATCCACAGCCTCCCTTCTAAGTACCAAGACACCTCCTTTTTCAGAAGATGTCCACAATGGAAAAGTAGTTTATGACTACAGGGTTACCTGTTGCTGCCGTGGATTTTCTTCTCGAAAACAAATACCCAACAAACAAAAATGAGACGGAGCATTGACCCCCCATGCAACAAATGTCAGCCAAAGGACAAATAAGGTGAAACAAAGAGGAAATTGTTTTCTCTAAGCCTTCTGGCTAATGATTATTTGCACATATTTCAAGACAAAGTGCAAGTTCTTAGTCAGTATTGTTTCTATAAGTCAACAGAAGCTGTGTATAGTAAAGCATAAATTTAATAGTCTGGCCAAACGATGTTTTTATGCTGCTCTGACCTGCTCGAGCCTCCTGACATTTCAGTTGACCAAGACAAAGTCAAAGATCATATGCAAGTAGACCATAGACTCATAGAATCATGAGGGATTGGAAGGGACCTCGAAAGATCATCTAGTCCAATCCTCCTGACACAGCAGGATCACCTAGACCAACAAGCTGCATGTCACTCAGTAGCTGGAAGTCTAACTTAGAGCGACACAAGGATGAACGGGACTGGAGAATCCTCACCAATACACCCCTGCCTCTCACTCTTCTGACTTGTGTGCTTGGAACAAGCTGGCTGTATGCCAGAGGGTTTTCACTCGTACATGAGAACCAGGGCCAGGAGCTGTGAGGCTGCTCTCAGCTGCTTGTAGAAGACCTCATCAACTTCCTCATTCTGATCTGGTGGCCTGTAATAGACACCCACAACAGTGTCACCCATGGCAGCCTGCCCCTTAATCCCAGAAATTCTCAGCTCTCTCTTCATCTGTCCCTGGACAGAACTCACCACATTCCAGTTGCTCTCTCACGTAAAGAGCATCTCCACCACCTCGCCTTGCTGACCTGTCTCTCCTGAAAAGGACATAGCCATCCATGGCCACATTCCAGTCATGCAAGCTGTCCCACCATGTCTCTGTACTGCCACCAGATCATAGTGTCCTGACTGAACACAGATTTCTAACTCCTCCTGCTTGTTCCCCGTGGTGCGGGCACTGGTGAACGGGTATATAAGGGAGGATGTCTTCTAGGTTTCTACATCCACTATCCCCTGTACCTTACTTGATGAAGACAATCATAGAATCATTAGGGATGGGAAGGGACCCCCGTGATGCTACAGTGACCTGGCTGTGCTGTTATTAGGTAGCTCTACATCCTTCACAAGGTTACTATCAAACTGTAATTCAACAGATTTTTATCTTATAGATGTGGAACATGTATTTATATGCAGAATTTTAAATTATTGTAGTCCTATGTAAATCAATCTCCAATAAATCCCTCCTCTTAAATGGTTTGAAACAGCAAGACCCCAACCGACAACACCAGCAATTCTGATACCGTTGTACCTAAACACCAAGCATCTTAATTCAGTGTTCTTGAGCATCCACCTCATGGGAAGAACTTAACAGACGTGTTTGTAATAAATTTCATTTATCTGACAGAATCAGAAAAATGGTAGGGACCTCTGGAAATCATCTAGTCCAACCCCCCCCCCAGAGCAGGATCACCTAGGGCAGGTCACACAGAAACACGTTCAAGCACATAGAGCCTTCAGAAGGAGACTCCACAACCTCTCTGGGCAGCCTGTTCCAGTTGTCTATCAGTAAAGACACATTTCCTGATGTTGGAGTGGAACCTGTGTGCTCCAACTTGTACTTATTGCCCCTTGTCCTATCACGTGGCACCACTGAAAAGAGACCGGCGTCTTCTTCTTGACACCTCCCCTTCAGATATTTATAGATTAAGAAGATCTCCTCTCAGCCGCCTTCTCTCCACTAAACAACCACAGTTCTCTCAGCCTTTCCTCAAAGGAGAGGCGTTCCAGTCTCTTAATCATCCTCATAGCCCTCATAGTTCCCTCCAGCAGTTCCCTGTCTCTCTCAAACCGGGAAGTCCAAATCTGGACACAGTACTCCAGATGTTGTCTCATCAAGGCAGAGTAGAAGGGAAGGAGAACTTCCCTTGATCTGCTGTATCTCAGTTTACCTTTTATCTTCTTGTCCACAAAGACACACTGCTGCCTCATGGATACTGTCCACCAGGACTCCAAGGTCTTTTTCCATGGGGCTGCTTTCCAGCAGGACAACCCCTAATCTGTACTGGTGCCTGATGTTATTATTCTTCCCCAGGTGCAGGTCACTACACTTATCCTTGTTGAACTTCATCAGGTCCTCCTTTGCCTAGCTCTCCAGTCTGTCCAGACCTCACTGAATGGCAGCACAGCCTTCTGGTCAGTTATCAACAACTGACTAAGGGTACACCTTTATCTCCTCATCCAGCTCATTGATTAAGATATTGAACAAGATTGGGGACCCCAGGGGAACACCCACTAGCTGCAGACCTCCAACACTGATCACAACCTTCTGAGCTCTGTTATTTAGCCAGTTCTCAATCCACCTCATAGTCCAATCATCTAACTCACTCTTCCTGATTTTACTACAAGTATGTTATGTTATGGGAGACATTGTCAAAAGCCTTGCTGAAGTCACGATAGACAACAACCACTGTTGTCCCTTCATCTACCCATTTAGTCTTGCCACTGTAGAAGGCTCTCAGATTATTTCCCCTTCAATTCCCTTTCAAACATTATTTCCCCTTAGTAAATCTATGCCGGCTACTCTTTCCTTCCAGGTGGTTAGAGACAGTTTCCAGAATGAGCTGCTCTATCACTTTTCCAGAAATGGAGGTGTGGCTGACTGATCTGCACCTACCCAAGTCTTCCTTCTTGCCCTTTTTGAAGACTGAGGTGACCAGTCCACAGGCACCTCTCCCATCTTTCAAAGATGATGGAGAGTGTCACAGCAATGCCAGCCAGCTCTCTCAGCACTCACAGCTTAACGCCATCAGGACCCATGGATTTCTGTGTGCCAGAAGATCTCTAACCCTCCTTCCTCCAGGCTTGCTCCTTTAATCCCAGGCTCTGAGATTCCTGAGGGCTGCTTTCAGCAATAAAGACTGAAGCAAAGAGTACTTAGTAGCTCTGCCATCTCTGCATCATTTGTTACCGGGGCTCCCACCTCAGTCAGCAGTGGGACCACTTTCCCCTATTCTTCCTGATGTATTTGAAGAAGCATTTCTTATTTTCTCTTCCTTTGCCAGATTTAACTCCAATATGTATTTTTATATATATATATACACACACATATAATATGTAGGTATATAATAGACAGTAATGATATCTCTATTTTAGAAGCCTTCATCTGAGCACGCACATTTAGTACACTTTAACGAGTTAATTTACTTTAGGAATTTCCTATTTAGTACACTTTAACAAGTTAGTTTACTTTAAGAATTTCTAGAGGTCAGAAGTTCTATGTGCAATCTACACGCAAAGCTACATAAGGACCGCACAAAGCACGTGGTCTTCACGTAGCTTTGCCGTGAGTTACTTGCTGAGTTTAAGAATACTCACATATTCCTATCTGGGTTTCATTAGAACAAACTGAAGTGCAGCAAGTCGCCAATCAACGAGCACATCTAGCAGAAACCGCTAAGGCTATGAAGTAATTGCCTCTCATTGCAAGCAGCTGTTTACTAATAAACAACTACATGGAAAGCCTTGGAGGAAAGGCTATAGGAGGAAAGAAATGGTACTTTAATTAAAAAAAAAAACCCAACCAACTTACTAAAAGCACTTCTGAACTGAACCATAAGTTTTTCTGGCATCCTTCCCAGCTACTATTTGGTTCTATGCCTTGGGTGACATTTTATATACCCTCGTATTTGAACTATGCAGCCGTATCTTGTTTCTTCCTGCTACTGTTTTCTTGAACTGCTGCCGCAACGGAGTCGCTGTACGAAGGAAATGCACCATCCTGCCGTGCTTCATGCTCCCTGCTTGCAACGTGATTGATGCAGCTGTTTAAAAACTTATCTAAAAGATCCTCAGGTATCTCAGCATATTTCATTGTACTGCACAGGATCCTGCAGTAGAACTTCTGCATTTTGAGTTGAGTTTTTCAGCCCCTGTGTTGCCCTGTAGCACCTGTGATTTTGTGTCTCGACCCCAAGCTCTCAGAATACTTTTCTAATGCACTAACATGACAGTATCCACAGGGTACGAGACACTGGGCGAACAGGAAGTTAGATGGTCCCTTCCCTGCAGCCCTCAAATTTGAAGACAAACAAGCAAAGGACAACAAAGGACTAACTCCACTGATTAAAATCTTTTACGAGACAGTATCAAGTCAAACCCTGACCTTCCCTAATGCTAACCCAGGACACCTACACTGTAGATTCCCACAGCCGAGCGTGTCGCTGTGGGTTCCCTTAAAACCCTGTGTGCCCTTCTGAGATGCGTGTCATCCGGTCCATCCTAGGCAGCTCCTTCAGGGTGAGTACTGAGCTGTAGACTCTCCTCCCTAAGGGAAGCCTCTGTTCACCAGGGAGACTGCTTGTTCTAACGAGCCACGCAGCTGCATGGCCTCAGTCCACCAAGATGCCACTGTGTGTGCAGATCTCACAGAGGAATGTGCCAGTCAGCAAGAGGGACTTAAAGGCAGGAAGCCTTAAGGGACAAACTTACTCAAGCAGCTTGTTCTGGGCTTAATGCACACACAGAAGAAAGTGAAGACGCACACAGAGAAACGTGCTGCAACACAAAGAGGACGACGTGGAGTGGAGTGAGTAACAGTAAATGATCTCTCACCATTAGCTTGCTGGACACAACAAATGAAACTGAGAGTTCCAGAGAACCACTTAGTGCTACACCCTGTCCACAAAGAGAGAAGATCATCACCAGGGAGTTACTCTTGCTTCACAAAGCTTTCCCCATGAAATGTGCTCACAAACGCTACCTAAATTACCTTAGCAAACCCAGCTCACAGTCTCCCACCTGAAGCTCCCACGTGCTGCCCTGTTACCTGGGGACCATTCAGATCCTGTAAAGCCTCAAGAATTGTTTAAATCCTTGCAAACTCCCCAGCTTCTCGTCACATAGAAAATAACAGCGTCATCCTCCCTCTTTTGATTGTCCCTCCTCGCTGCAAGGACACAGCTGTCCGAAAGGATCGCGTTTCATCTTCCTAAGCCCCTTCAGTTGTGATGGATCCCGTACCGCAGTCTATAAACAGCCTTAGGTACATCATCGCTCATGAACCGGTACATTTCCTAACCAACATTATTAACACACAAGGCAGCTCACTGAACTTGGCAAACTACTAAGGAATTATTCTCCAGAGTCTAACATCTGGTACAAAGGAGGAGGAAAACACTGTTTTCAAGGGCAAGGCATGTAAGAACCGGAGGCTAAACCAAACCCCATTAATCCATCTCCACCCCCACGTTCCAAATGGAAACCAGAAAAATTACCCGTTGGTGCTTCGCATTAGGAAGACACAAATCTGAGAGAGAGGTCGCCCGTCTGTTTTGTTTGCTGATTGTAATAAAGAAGTGAAGTCACCCTGCCCCCCTTCTATGCTTTTTGCTGAAGCATGTTTTGAGACTTTACTCTTCTCATCCCATTTTATTTTGGTGCCCACCAAGTTTCACTACTCTGCCTCAGTGTACTGAGCTCCTCAGGCAGTACTATTATCATGTCCAGTTTTACACAGACCAAGGCTCTGGCTACATTTGGGGAGCTGATGGGGGAGGCAACTACCTCTGCATTCCTGTAGTACTCTGTTCTCCCTGGTACAACTGCTAGTAGTCCATGGGCTCTCTAATTTCCTGCTGTCCTTGGGAAGTCGCCAGCAGACACGAACCACCAGATGGTGACAGCACTGGCTATAATCCCTCTGCTTGAACCTGTAGGACCACCGTAAGAAGACTAGGATGTGTTGGACATACCAGCTTTAAACCACCTGGCAATTTCCTTCCACTGGAGAAATTCCAGCTGTCTAGTCATGGTTTACAGCTTATTGGCACCATCAGAGGAATGAGTAGAATCCCACTTCCGATGCTCTGCTCACATGGGTGTGTTGGGAAGGCTCTTGGACAGCGCCTTTAGTCCTCGCTGCACGAACACCGCTGCACACACTTTCCATGTTACTTACTGATCTTGGATGAAGAGCTAAGACAAAACTCGTCTTTCCTGGGGACAAGAAGTGTTTGGACCTGGCAGGGGGATGCCCTTCATATCCAAATCTGGCCCTGTTCTGCTCACAGACCTGAATGTCCACTTTAGGTTCAGTTCTGTCTGCATGACATTTAAGTATATTATTCCTCTTCTCTTTGCAGAGGTTTCCCTGCCCAATCAGCTGAACAAGTACTGGCCCACCTCACAAAGCTTAAAGCACTACATTTAAACAGATGCCACTGTTCCTACAGAGATAAAACTGGATATAAAGCTGGCCCCATTTTTAAGGAACATAAAAATGCTCATAAAGTCCTTGTGTGACAATGTCACGTTCTCTGTGATTCCTACGACTTCAAGCTCTAACGACCTTCGGCTCTGCACGGGCTGCAAACTAAGATGGAAAATGGATTTTCATAATTGGTGCTTTTTTTCCTAAAATGACGGCTGCCTCCATTGTACAAAGCTGTAACACAGTGGGATCAGAAACTGTCCACTAGGTGTGGTGGAACACGTCATGGGGCATCTTTAAGACATTGAGAGACACTTTGATGTTTGTTTTAATGCAGGACTATGAGTTTCCTCAACTTTCAGTGAAGAAAACAACTAAAAGTAAACATATTCCTAGACTTGTTTCCCACAGCTGAGAAGTTTCCTTCTGCACAGTTTAGTAAACAAAAGTCTCTCCATCCAGTTGCAAACACGATCGCATAACTTTACTAAACAGTCAAACTCTTTAACTGTTCTTCAGCCTCTTGCCAACGTTCCAGGCAACTGAATAACTGAAAAGTTATTTCCATCTTATTAGAAAGAGAAAATTGTTTTCAAGGTCTCAAGTAAGGTGGACTATTGGTTTACTCTTGCAACACAACAGCACAGAGACGTTCCTTCGAGTAACATTTTCAGTATTTAAAAGAATTAAATGAA
This sequence comes from Phoeniculus purpureus, assembly GCA_028565055.1. Taxonomy (NCBI): domain Eukaryota; kingdom Metazoa; phylum Chordata; class Aves; order Bucerotiformes; family Phoeniculidae; genus Phoeniculus; species Phoeniculus purpureus. The sequence goes on from JAOXOE010027178.1 coordinate 15,299, forward strand.
CACTAAAAGTGGTTTGAACTCTGATGTCCTTGATCTTAGTGTCTTATTATCCAGATAACACAATGCCATCAAAATGCTTCACAGGCAACAACCACAAATAGGCTCCTTTTGCATAACCAGAGAGCAAAACTACCCTCCTCTCCAAGCAGGAATACAAGAGGCTTCCACAAACATGTCATGGGAGAAAGCTTGCCCTTGGGAAAGGTCATAGAATCACAGAACCATCATGGCTGGAAAGGACCTCCAGGGTCATTGAGTCCAACCTTTGTCCTAGTATCTAGCTGCTAGACCAGATCCCTAAGTGCTGCGTCCACTCGTTCCTTAAACACCTCCAGGGACGGTGACATGACCATGATTCTGTGATTATGAATTATCTACATGAAGTGGTCATGTGGTGGTATCACTGACCCTGGTCTCTGGCACAGGACGGCTGAGATGCTGAATGTCACTGCTGCCTGCCTGTGCTTGGTGGATGGCAGAGGTCTGTGGGCTGCCCCTGCCGCTTTAGCAGGTTCACCCACGGCCATCCCTCCCCTCGCCACAGGAGTAAGGAACAGCAGCAGTCCTTTGAAATGTTCTAAAGGAGAAAGCTGAGAAGCACCCGTTTCTGTGCAGACATGGCAAAGCTGACATCAAGCACGCAGTGGGCTTGCAGGTCAGGGAGGAATTTACTAGCAAGTGTTCAAATGTGCCCTGACTCCAGTGACTAGAGAGAGAGAGCCATGCAAGGCAAGCACGGGTCCTGGAAAGAAAGGGAGCACCACAGTCAGCATTGATCCCTTCAGACCACAGGAAAATGGTCAGAAGCCTCCAGAGGTGATGAAATTGAGGCTTCACCTGGAACAAAGCACAGGATGGGTGTTGGCAGAAAGGTTGATCATTGAGATTGCAAACAGCAACAGAGTCGAGGGGATGGAGGAAAAGAAATCACTTCTGCACTCCAGCGTGCTTTTCGAGGAGCTTTACAGCCTCAGTCCCTCTGTGTCGTGCTGCTTAACACACGATTTTAAAGGTCTTCTGCAAGCTTGCTGTTATTCACAGCACCTACACGGCGCTAGCAATGCAAAGCCTGAGAACTGCAGGCAGAAACTACGACTACCCAGGTCAAGCAGCACAAAACATCGGATGCATAAAGCATTTCTCATCAGCTGCAAAGCCCTGCACACAGCCTAGAGACTTGGCGGAGAACACGGCCCGAAGCCAGGAAGAGGGCACGCAGAGAAAGCCAGGACCGCGTAACACTCGGCGAGGCGCATTTTGGTGCTGGGGCTTCTTTTCTGAGTGATTAATTGGCTGATTCCATCAACCACACCCTGAGCTGTGGTCGTTAGCAAAGCTGAAAACGTCTGTACAACGCTCAGCCCCACCAAGAACACTAGTAAAGAGCAGCCACGCACTTGACTCGCTAGCCTTCTGCCCGGATGCTTTCTTTTCCTTTCAAGTATTTAGTTTACATCAGGGGAGAACTGAAACCCTCCTTTGCGGCACACACACACACTATTAAATTAATTAATTAATTTAATACCAAGTATTAACTAATAAGTAACTAATAATTAACTAATACTTCGTATTAAAGCTGAAATGTGCATTAGCCCCCTGTTTTATATAACAGAACATTCACTCCTTTTCAAAGGGAGGGACTGCTGGCTGAGATGAACACGAACAGAGAACTTGATAGACTCCGGGTAACAAGAAAGGGATTAGAGCCCAGTCAGCTGGAAAACAGGAAACACATTTTCTTCCTCAGAAAATTTCCATTCAAAAGGGGTTTGTTTGTAGAAGGGTCTAAGAAATGACATTTTGGTAGCAGAGATGAAGAATCTTAGTTGAACTCAATATTTATCTATTGTAAAATGTTGAATGAACCCCCACACTCACAGCCGTAGCTCTTTGGGCATCTTTTAAGATGCGGTTGATTTCTCATCTGAGACTGGTCCAAATTTCCACTGTCACGAGGGGATTTTGCATCTCCTCATGAAAAGATCCTGGAACTCCTGCTTTTGACGGAGGAGAACATTGCCTCACAGCATTTCAGAAATTCTGCTTCCTACAACAAGGTACCTGCTGAGGCAGCGCTGAGCATCAGGCTCATCCAGGGAAGATTCAATAACCAACCTCTACAAGACGAGACTGATTTGGATTGTTCATTGAATTCACTACTTTAGGCTGAAATTATAGGAAAAAAACCCCCACAACCAAGAAAGCATCTCTCTAAATTACTGGTAACAGCATCTCTGTTTTTGACTCACAGGATCATCAGGGATTGGAAGGGACCTCCAGAGATCATCCAGTCCAATCCGCCGCTCGTGGTGTTCTCTGCATTCGGACACCAGCAAACGCGTGTGGAGATGAACGCACCTTATTTCCCAGAGCTGATACCGCTGACAGTGTGAGTGCACGCCTCTGTGAGGTACCCACACAGGCTTGGAAAGGCTGCCACTGGAGCACGGGGAAAGCTTGGTCCACACGCTGCTTACTGCTGTCGAGCTTGCTACCGTTTAATGCACTGCTGGGCATTTACCAACACAGACTGTCTAAACCAGACGAAGCATCAACTAGATAGAAACAGCTTTTTCTCGTTCTTCTTCTAAACTTAGGCCATTATCAGCTCTTACTACAAATTTGGTTTTGCTCCCAACACAATTAAGGTCTAGAAGGGAAGGCAGGTGTAACAGAAAGAGAGCAGAGCTGGGCAACCACTTACTGAGAATGCCACCGATTTATCCCTCACGTGACTGGAAATCACAAATCACAAAAACCTTAAATTTTGCCGACAGTTTCAATAAATTTTTACAAGAAAATTGTATTTTCACATGTAAATGTGTTTTTAAGTAGTTACAGTTCAGATGGTCTCTGAACCGTGAGTCCAGTCTGTAACTATCCATCCAGTAGAGTGAAGATGCCCACACCTACCCTCAGCTGGACCACATGCAACCACAGTGCAGCCTGATTTCCCTGGGCACAGACATACAGACCTCCTGTATATTGTTTAAAGCATCCTTTCCAGCTACTAGAATTAAGCTTCTCAGCACCAGAGGCTATTGTTTGCCCTTTTCTTGTTTCTAGCCCAAGTCCTAACAGAAGTTCCTCTTTCTCTGACCATGTCACTTCATTCCCATTTTCCCCTGGAAAACTGATTCTGATTTCTTTCACCTTTCCCCTCCAGGCAAACTCCAATTTCTCTCTCATTCTGCTGTGCCAGCGAGTAACTGTCAGCGTGGCACATCATCCTGTTCTCAGGTGCACATCTACAGAACGTAGAACATTGCTCCAGTGATGGGGGTTTTTGTCTCTCCCTCATCCCACCATGCCCAAAACTAATTCAACAAGGGTTGTTTCTTGATTGCTTCAAGGTGTATTGTAGCTTCGTTCATGTTCAGAAAAATTCACTGTCATCAAATGTGGCCTTCCAGTACCTGAAGGGAGCCTACAAAAAGGCTGGGGAGGGACTTTTAGGTAGCGACTGGAGTAGGGGGAATGGGGCAAAGCTGGAGCTGGGTAGATTTAGAGTGGATGTGAGGAGGAAGTTCTTCAGCATGAGAGTGGTGAGAGCCCGGAATGGGTTGTCCAGGGAGGTGGTTGAGGCCCCATCCCTGGAGGTGGATGAGACTCTGGCCAGCCTGATCTAGGGTTGGGTGCCCCTATGCATAGCAGGGGGTTTGGAACTGGATGATCCTGTGGTCCCTTCCAGCCCTGACTCATTCTATGATTCCATAGTGACTTACAGTGGAGAAGGTCCTTTCATCTTAAAGCCTGTATTGCAGGTGCTTAGAACTTGTAGAAAACACTATGGATGTGTTCCTGTGTGACTTGGTCTGGGTGATCCTGCTGTGGCAGGGGGATTGGACTAGATGA
>JAOXOE010027179.1:0-19153 GCA_028565055.1 Phoeniculus purpureus
CCAGTGAAGGAGACTCCACAACCACCCTGGGCAGCCTGTTCCAGTGCTCCGTCACCCTCACTGGGAAGAAGTTCCTTTAGTCTTGAGAACACAGAGTCCCTTGTACACTGTGGGCCTTCAGTGTATATATTTTTCATATTTTTTTGGTTGAAATATCACTCCAAAGAAGTGAAGGTTTACTCACTTCCTGGAGTAATTCAAAACAAGAATTTTGCTTTGGAAAAACTCTAGAAATACTGGAAAACTCCACTCACAAATGCCAACTCTACAAGGGTGCAAAAGCCTTCGTTAACGTGTCAAGAGAGGTGTGATAGCCTAGCTAAGATACAGATTGCAGGAACTTTCAGTCATTTCAATAGTAGTTAATTTTTGGAAGTGCAGCCCCGGAACACTGCTTGGTTTATCTCTGTCTTGGGTATTGCAATCTACATTTATAGGGAAACAAAGTGGTAGTTCTCACTTTTTGTCACAGCATGGCTGATTCATTGAGGCATTACAAGTGCTTAATGACTATCAAGGTACCAACATTTTGTGGTCGGAAAGAAGAAGAAAGCATCCAGCAATTGGTAGCGCAAATGTTTTACTGCAGCCTGTCTAGTTTAAATAGAAAGACCCATTTTTGTAGAGTAAACACCGGGCATTTTACTTTACTCAAATACAGGACTCAGTCAGTACAAAAGTTACTTCTCTGTGCCAACAGGGTATGAGAGATTGCTCAGTTTTCACATGCAATTGTTTACTGCCTCTTTCTAGATTGAGTTGCTGTGATAAAGAAGTAATGCATGGTTGAAGAGTGCCCTGGAAAAGGGCTACACTGATCACTTCAGATCAAGAAAGGAAAAGCAAAAACAAACCAGAAACTGAATGAAAATCTGAAAACTTGTGTAGACTATAGGGCTGGGATTCTGGCATAACTCTGTAAAGGTTTGCATTTCATCTTTTCTTGGCTTCTGAGTGACTGGACTAAATAAAGAGCATCACGTATGATGGTAGGGGCTCTGGCTGTGGTGCAATGGACTCCGAACTGTGAGCTAGCAAACCTGCGTGGGACAAGTGGGTGTGTGATGTGGATTAGTTAGTATATGTACTTTCACAAATTACTCTTCTTCTTAAGAAATGACAGTTGCCTTAAATTCCAGTCTACTTTGTGTCCAAACTGAGCAAACTGTATCTGTCTGCCTCTGTCTTTTCTTTCTCCACCAGAGTAGGAGGTGAAGATCACTGAGCTTTTCAGTCTAGTACTCATTTGATTCCTTCTTGCTGCTTCAGAAGGAACTTTCTGGGTAGCCTCTACAGGTGGTTTCTGGAACATGTTTGTATGGCCTATTAACTGGAAAGAATGCTTAATAGCTGTGTGTGCTTTGATGATAAAGCTTACTGAATGTATGGCTTTGGATTAATTTTACATTGGCAACTGAAAACTGTGCTAGGGGCAGTGGAGCTCCCTATCTCCTTCCTTGCGCTTCAAAAAAGAATTTCTTGAATTTCTTCAGGCAAATAGTGTCCTTCAATACAAATGTGCTTCTGCTGGGAGAAGGAGATTCTAGGGTGCTTTTACAAATGACAGCATTTGTTTTACAGGTTGCATATGGATGTGCTGTGGTTCTGTATCCCATATGCATTCCCAGACTTCCCTTGGTGTTGTTTCAGGACAAATGGCTTTAAGCAATTGACTTTTTCTGAGACTCCACTTAGTTGTATGAACACAGTGACAGAAGCCAGTTTAAAGTCAAGATCTTGCACAGTCAAGCCATGAAATTTATATGCCGTGTCAGAGTCTCTCTGGCAGTACAAAACTGAGTCCTGAAATACTTGTTGCCAATTCAAAGCATGTGCTCACTCTGCTGAACTTCTAGTATATTTATAGTGAAGGTATAAAGAATATTTGCTCATATTTTAGTTTAGCTGTCTCACCAGGCTTGCTTGAGCTGTAGGCAAAGTAGTTACCTGACTAGACTAGCAGAAAAATAGTGAAGGAAAATCAAGGGGTTTGGTGTACGTGAGCCAGGCACGCTCTCCTTGTTAACACAATTTTTAACTACTTTTTTCTCGGAGATTATCTCACTGATTAGCGTAACCTGGCTGAATTTCTAGCAGCTTTTCTCTACTTGTATTTAGATCAAATGTTGCTGGTTCTACCTCAGATGTGAAGAATGATATGCATGTCAAAAGTCTTGTCCAGGTTTCATAACTACATCTCTTGATCTGTAAGTTATTACCTCTGCCATTCCGTGTTCTGCTTATAATTGTGTATGTTTGAGTTTACAACAATTCAGTTAGTCCCCTTTTGATATAATAGCAACCTTGTAAAGGTGGGATTAATAAATTTTGTTGATTTCCTCTGCTGCTGTCTATCTGAGAGTAGTTTCCTCACATTTAGGTTTGTTTTGAAAACTTTGCAACTTAGAAGTTTTTTCCTGCTAGAGAGTATGCAGACAGGAATTTAGCGTTCTGTGCTGGTTTGGGGGTTAAAGGTGAGACCCTCCATATAACCACCAACACAGGAAGGGAATATAAACAAATTTGAAAATCATGATAAATTGTAAAATGTATCCAAAACAAAATAAATTTAAAAGAAAAAAAAACAACCACAGAAAACCCTTCACGGTGAAGAAATGAGAAATTTAGGGAGGTGGTCTAAGGGAAGAACTATGTGTACAAAAGGCAATTGGATGTAGTTCTGGCCTCTAGTTGCTAGGAGGTGCTCGCCACGTGGCGGCAGAACAGGCGCTCACACCCAGCTGCTTCCACATCAGCACTGTGCCGGAACAGAGAGAAGGGAGGGAAAATGGCGTGGGCCTTCCTTCGTATGCACCTGTGTTGTAGCTTGAAAATGACCAGAATTTTCAGATTTACAGGTTTGTGCTTTCATGAAGAAAAGAAAACATTCTGTTTCTTTGAGAGGACCCCCCTCCCCACAGTGACCTGTCCTGGGGGAGGTGGCACAGTCCCAAGTACCAGCCCTTAAGGGGTGTTGCTAGGTGAGCATATAAAAGGGGACAGTGATCTTGGTCCTGCCTCTTTTTGCTGAGGACTTCCAGCCCAGCCCAGGTGCTGCAGCCCTGTGCTAACCCCCACCCCCCTTCCCGGGGCGGTGTGGGGAGAAGACGGCTTCCAGCAGCTCCCTGCCCTGGGACGGAGGGGGCTCACCAGGTCGGGTCTGCTCCGCTCCTGTAACCTGCAGGGAGCAGCAGGGATGACCCTGGCGCAGCAAAGACAGCCCCGGCCTGGTGCAGACCCTGGCGCAGAAGGGAGAACCCCAATCCGGACCTGATGCCATGGACCAGAGAAGCAAGACTTTGGTGCAGATCTACCACCAGCCCCCCACCGGAGCAGACCTTCAGCCTCGTGGTGAGCTAAGGAACTCTTCTTTCTTCCTGCTGGAGCTTAGACAGGAGGAAAGAGGTGAGGAGAGCGTCCTGGAAAACCCTTTTGGCCACTTGCAGAGAGTTGCGGGGGGCGGCCCTGCTGACGCAGCCGTATGGTCGGTCTCCATCTTGGGTCCTGCACGTGGCCCTGTTTGTCACTTCTGTCACTGAGAAAGACTGGGGGGTGCTTGGTGTTGGGGAGAATTCCTCTGTGCTTAGCTGAAGATAAAGCAGAAGGACTTGAGAATCCTTAAGCTTTGGGCATGAAAGACAGAGTCTGGGTTCTTTGTTTGAAAGCAGGTCTCCTGCACCGAGGGATGCAGTTCAGACGCTGAGGAATCAGGCCGTCCCGAGGGCGTTGAGCTGGAGAATCTACGCTGAAGAATTGAAGAATTCACCAGTCTGCAGAAAGCCTGGGTGCCGCTGTACGGCAGACAGGGGTGATGCATGAATAACAGAGAGGGTGGTGGTACTCGTCTCTACATGACTGACATGCTCTTTTCCTGCAGATCTCAGATGTGAAAAAAGACCCAAGGTCCAATATGATAGTGATCTCCCATTGTATTTTTCTCAGAATATGTGATGGCATTTGGGACACAGTTTCTAGTTCGTGTGCACTAACTTGCTTGATCTTGTCTTCTTTTCTGTGCACAGTTACAGAGTTAATAAAACCTTTTCCAGTTTCCCTAAGCTATCCATTGTCTGGCAAATTTATCTGAGATCTCATTGAGACCTGACTGCTTTGTTTTCTTTTCCCTTATGTTTAATTGTGGTCTTGAGCCCACCACAACCTGGTGCTTGGCAACTGGAACCCTGACAGTGCTCCAGTCTCCTGGCTTTCACCTGCCAACCATGCACCCAAACCCCTACAGCCCTCCTCCCACTCAGAACTGGTTTAAGGCAAAACCACAAGTGTGAAATCCCCTCCCCATCTAACACTAATGGTTAATAAAAGCTTAACTAGAGGGTATCATGCAAGAGAAGGCAGGTGGGCTGGGCAGTAAATCAGACCAAGTGACCCGTGGGTCCTCTCTCCTCCATACCTGGCTGAGACTGCCTTAGTAACCCCCCTGGCTTCCATATGGTCCCACTGGAACTAGCATCCTCCTTGGAACCCTACCCCACGTTTTCTGTCCCACTGTGGGATAGAGGGGAGTGTTTTGGGAGATACACAAGTTTTTTCTGGGTCCTAAAATATAACCCATCCCATTCCATCCCTTGTATTTTCCACACCATTTCATCTCTGATGCACCTGGTGTTCAGACTAGAAATAGTCTCTTTAGGGTCTATCAGACAGAGTCAGTCTTTGTGGCCTGCAGCAATTTTCACCATTCTTTTGCATCACCCAATAGATGTGACCTAGTCCTGGGCAAAAACAGCCCCACAAAGGGGTATTCCCTCACCCATGGAGGGGGAAATCAATACTGTTTTTCCCAACAAATTCTTGTCTTGAATCACAGGGACTTTGTCGCCTTCCACTGTATGCAACAAATTTGACTGGGCAGGGCCAGCTTGGTTGGTGGATCCTCTGCTATTCACCAACCACGTTGCATCTGCTAGGTTCTTATCCCAATTCTTGAAGGTTCCACTGCCCATGGCTTTCAATATAAACAAGCCAGTGTAGTGTTCAGTCTTCCCTGAATTATAAACTATAGTCAGGGGTTTTTTCTCCAACGTTTAGACTGATGAGGATTTGTATTTCAGGAGCTTCTTGTTTCCTGGCTTGAGTTTTTATATATATGTGTATGTGTATATATATATATGTGTATATATACACATATATGTGTGTGTAATCTTGTAGAAAAGGCATCAGCATTTTTACCACTCTTTCATCTACTGTTTCTCAGACTGACCCATAATGGTAATATTTTGGCAGCTGATAATATCTTGTCTTTTTTTAGTATCTACACTGTTGTTCCTGTTGAGAGTGGCATGCTGATGGGAAACTTCAAAGGAAAAGCTGTTGAAAGCATGTTATAAAAAAGCATGCTGTTGATGTTTAGAATAGCAAAGACAGTATCACTAAACAGAGTGACTTCTAGGTGTAAGAACAGTCAAACAAGTTGATATCCTTAAAAAAAATAGTAATTTAAACATTTATATTCTCAGAATCATTGACAGAGCAAACCATGAAATTCATACCCACTCTTTCTTGAATGTGCTCACACCAGTAGCAGTCTACTCAAGTGTTCAGAGTTTGCTCCACCTGTTTTTAAGGTATGTAGTAGAGGGAGAAGTATTTTTTCAATCAGACAAGTGACCTGTATGTGGATTTGTTGACAAATATGAGCAGGCCTTTTAGTTTCCATAAATTTAAATGTAGAGGATTGGCTTCTTAAAGTGATTCTTGGGTGTTAGGCATTGGTGGAACAAGGTGGCAAAAGAGACGGTTAATTGGTAATGATTAAAGCTGCCTGAAACCTTATTCACTAAGGTTTTAGAACACATAATTGTTCTGTGTAATCCAGTGTGGCACTACTCTTTCATCTACATGAAGAGATCAGAAAAGAGACATTTACAGCTTAGGTTGCCCCAAGTCACACATAGCTGACTTAATTTTCCTTTCCAAGGGAATTTTAAGATTGTTGTTGTGACTGGTTCTTGGTGGATTATGTGTTAGTTTGAGGTCACCTGTGAGATTTTGTTAAATGATTGATTGACTGAAAGTAATTATTTTGTCAGGACTGTAATGGATATAGGATTGAGCACAATGATAAATACAAAAGCAAGAGCGATTTTTAAAATGTGCTTATGTCTTAAATAAATTGGGCACAATACATTAATTGTTTATGTTGTTTAGTGTCCTTATATTTTTGCATGCATAGCCAGAATGTTTTTGATTTGTAATTCCCTAGGTTTGAAGAGAAAACTCAGCCTGCTTAGACTGGAACAGTACTTAGCAGCCATGTGTGCTCTCTGGCAGCAGTGGATGTAGTTTGTCTTGATGTCAGTAAAGCATTTGTCACCATCTCCCACAGCACCCGTGCACTGAGAAAGTGTGGTCTGGATGAGGTGGATTGTCAACTGGTTGAAGGAAACAAGTCAGAGAGTTGTGGTCAATGGAACAGAGTCTAGATGGAGGCCTGTATCTAATGGACTCCTTCAGGAGTTGGTACTGGGAGACATTCCAAACCTGCCTGGATGCGTTCCTATGTGACCTATTCTAGGTGGTCCTGCTCAGGCCGTGGGTGTTGGAATTGATGATCTCTAGAGATCCCTTCTAACCCCTAATGTTCTATGATTCTTTGACATATCTTAAACAACTGACGTCAAATTCTCTTTCTGTGGTGGTTGTTCACTTCTTTTTTTAGAAAAACCCTTTTGTTCTCAGTCACAGACTAATTTCAATTGAAGTTATGGATTAAGAGAACAAAATGCAATCAAAATACTCAAGATTAACAGTTGATTTTTATTTGTTAGACTGACCTTAATTTTTAAAGGAGAAGAGGGTAAAATGAGGAATCATTATTCAGCTTCTTATCCTTGTCTAAAATATGCCTGGTCAATTGGAGTCTTTTAAAAGTGTGGCAAGGTGAATTTATTTTTGTGGGCTCTTAGAGGAGTTAGGGAGTAGCAGTACATGGCAGAAAGGAATGTTCGTGTTTTGCAGGTGTATCATTCTGAGGTTGCATGACAAGTGCTATTAATTTTTACTCTTGAATTGAGTCAATTTTGGATGAGAACCAGTTTTAATTTCACTGTGGAATGCAAGCCAGTGATTTAAAAGAGGGATATATTTATTCATCAAAGGCCTTCAAACCTTTCAGAACATTCTAGTCAGTGTATGTTTGTTCTTTTCTAAAAATAATTCCCTTTTAAAAAAATGTAATGTAAAGGATATATTTAAGGTGTCCTGCTATATATCTTACTTTGTGTGAATGTTCTTATTAAAAAAGCAGTCCTCTTTGGTTCAGGAAGAGTTATGTCTGACTTTGTGAATTTGGGTTCTGTGATTGGTTGTAGATAACTTCAGTTAATCTTAGACTCATTGAATGGTTTAGGTTGGAAGGGACCTTAAAGATCATCCAGTCCCAACCATTTTCATTGGCAGAGACACCCTCTACTAGTACAAGTTGCTTGTAACCCCTTCTGACATGACCTTGAACACGCCCAGTGATGAAGCATCTACAGCTTGCTTGGGGAACCTGTTCTAATGCCTCAATACCATCACACTTCAGAACTTTCTCCTTGTATCTAACCTATATCTACCCTCTTTCAGTTTAAAGCCACTACTCCTCGTTCTGTCACTATTAGCCCTTGTAAAAGGTGCCTCCTTCCCAGCTTTCTTGTATGCCTCTTTTAGATACTGTACAGCCACATTAAGCGGCCACAGTTAGGTCTCTATGAGATCTCAGGTAAATTTGCCAGACAATGAATAGCTTAGGGAAACTGGAAGAGGGTTTATTAACTCTATAACTGTACACAGAAAAGAAGAAATGATTAAGCAAGTTAATGCACATGAACTAGAAACTGTGTCACAAATGCCATCACCTATTCTGAGAAAAGTACAGCGGCACCCCAAGCTGTTTGCAGACTGGTGAATTCTTCAATTCTTCAGTGTAGCTTCTCCAGCTCAATGCTCTCGGGACAGCCTGATTCCTCAGCACCTGAACTGCATCCCTTGGTGCAGGAGACATGCTTTCCAACAAAGAGCCCAGACTCTGTCTTTTATGCCCAAGGTTTAAGGATTCTCAAGTCCTTCTGCTTTTTCTTCAGCTAAGCACAGAGGAATTCTCCCCAATACTTCTCAGCGGCAGAAGTGACCAACAGTCTCTTCCTGCTGATCAGGGCTCTCTAATATGGTGGTGGCCCCAGGGCCCCGGCCATGTGCAGGACCCAAGATGGAGACTGACTGCACGGCTGCATCAGCAGGTCTGCCCCCCACTCTCTCACATGGCCAAGAGAGTTTTCCAGGATCGTCTCCTCTCCTCTCCTCCTGTCTCAGCTCCAGGAGGAAGAAAGAGGAGTTCCTTACCTCACCGTGAGGCTATAGGTCTGCTCTGGGAGGGGGTTGGTGGTGGTGATAGGTCTGCACCAAAGTCTTGCTTCCTGGACCAAGGCATCAGGTCCAGGCCGGGGCTGTTTGCCGCGCCGGGTTTGTCCCTACTGCTCCCTGCTACTTACAGAAGCGGAGCGTACCCGACCTGGTGAGCCCCCTCTGTCCCGGGGCAGGGAGCCACTGGAAGCCGTCTTCCCACCCCCTGCCACTGCCCCAGAAAGTGGGGGTGGGGGTTAGCGCGAGGCTGCTGTGCTGTGCTGAAAGCCCTCAGCAAAAAGAGGCAGGGCCGAGCTCACTGTCCCCTTTTATTGGCTCACCTAGCAACACCCCTTAAGGGCAGGTACTTGGGACAGTGTCACCTCCCCCCAGGACAGATCACTGAGGGGGGGAGGAGGGTCCTCTCAAAGCAAAATAGGACATTTTCTTTTCTTCATGAAAGCACAAACCTGTAAATCTGAAAATTCTGGTAATTTTCAAACTACAGTAGAAGTGAATGTCATCCCAGAGCTTGTATGACTTGTGTTCCCATTACTAATGGTCTCTATAAGTGGCTGTCATTATCACACTCTTTTGTTTGGTATTTCTTTAGCAAGTAAAGCCAAGACCACAAGGAATAATTTATTGGTAACAAGGGCAAAAATGTACCCTTTTGCATCAAGACAATACGAGGAAACAACCTCAAATTATGTTGGAGTAGGTTTATATTGGACATGAGGAGCAATTTCTTCTCCAACAGTATTGTCAAACTCCGGAACAGGCTGCTCATGGAGGGATTTAAAAGACGTGTGTTTTTGAGATACGTGATTTAGAGGTGACCTGGCAGTCCTGGGATAATACTTGGACCTGATGATCTTAAAGGTCATTTCCAACCTAAATGATTGTGAGAGTCTGAGAGGCAGAACAACTTATTTGCTACCTTGCTGCTCTGGAGAAAAAAAAGTGTTCTTTCCTCAATGCAAAAACCCTGTAGTCAAGATGGTATAAAACTTAATTGTCTGGAGGAGCTCTGATTTTTTGCAATACAACCTCTCCAAATCTTTGAAGGTAGAGTGTTCTGACCTAGATTATGCTGCTTCTGTCAGCCTTAAAATGCAGATAATGGCAGGGGAGTAATTTGCTCAGTACCATTGCCTGCACTAAGTATAGTTATACTGGGTTTTTTCATATATTATTTTTTAACAAGCTGATGCAGTGGGGAGAACTTTTACAGTTATTGAGGTATTTTATGTCAAGCAGTTCAAGGATTATGAAGGTCGCCAAGCAGAATTTAAAGGTCTGTTCCATTTTTGCTATAGGCAAAGAGGTCTCATTACTGTTTAAAATCATGTGTACTTAAATGCATTATGTCTTTTATGTTGGCAGTTTGTTATCTGAGTCATAAAAGATTAGATAACTCACCAGGACTTAATGAGAGCACCGGAGTTATGCCTGCCTGAGAGTGCAGCTTTATGCCTTCACAGCTCTGCTAACAGATGCATCATTCTTTTCTATTAAAAGTTGGAGGTAGACTCAGCCTCTGTAATGCTGCTAATTCTTTAGAGCAAGAGATAAACTTTGTGTTGGCCTCGCATCTAAGGTCAGCGTCTGTTCTGGCATTTTATTTCCATCAGCTTGGAAGGTAAGACTGTCAGGGACAATTACTCCGTGTGCCTGAAAGAAGAAGGGCTGATACAAGGCCCGTTCTGAGTTTGTGTGTGGGACAGGGTGACAAAGTCTGGGGCATGCTTTGCTTGTGGTAGTTGTGTAGCCTTTGCCTGCTCTGTGGCTGATACCCTTGTGTTCCCCATGGAGGCTTATTTCTTAAGGTTAATCTAGAAAAAAGAAGGGAGTGTTTGTAATTCTCATTCCTCATTAGTGCTGGTTCATACAGCTTTCCTGGAGGTCTGAGACAGGTCTCAGAATTGTGCTTCCTCACTAGCCACCCTTGAGGCAGTCTCGAGTAGACCTGATTTAATCTTAGTATCATAGAATCATAGAATCATTAGGGATTGGAAGGGACCCTGAAAGATCATCTAGTCCAGTCCCCCTGACACAGCAGGATCAACTTCACTGGAGAAGTTATAGAATCAGAATCACTCTGGGTTGGAAGGGACCACCTGATCATCCAGTTCCAACCCCACCACCATGGGCAGGGACACCCCACCCTAGATCAGGCTTGCCAGAGCCCCATCCAGCCTGGCCTTAAAGACCTCCAGGGATGGGGCCCTAACCACCTCCCTGGGCAACCCATTCCAGGCTCTCACCACTCTCACACTGAACAACTTCCTCCTCACATCCAGTCTAAATCTCCCCATCTCCAGCTTTGCTCCATTGCCCCTAGTCCTGTTGCTAACCGCCATCCTAAATAGTCCCTCCTCAGCCTTTTTGTAGGCCCCTCTCAGATACTGGAAGGCCACAATAAGGTCAACTCGGAGCCAGACTGAACAGCCTCAATTCCCTCAGTCTGTCCTCATAGGAGAGGTGCTCCAGTCATTAGGGATTGGAAGGGACTTTGAAAGATCACCCAGTCCAATCCCCCTGCCCCAGCACGATCCTCTAGATCCAGTCATTAGGGATTGCAAGGGACTTCAGAAGATCACCCATTCCAATCCCCTGCCACAGCAGGATCCCCTAGATCCAGTCACACAGGAACATAGATGCTGTAGTTACGATAAGATTGCAATTAGTTGCTTCCATAAAACACAAACTTTGGGAACATTCCTTCCTATTTTCAATTCACCTTCTAGAGCAAACAGTGCTATTGAGGCTGGAGAGAAGGATATGCACACTGCCTGCTGGAGATACCCTGTGTGTTAATAGCTGTTCCATATCTCTCGTTCTCTGCTGGATAAATATTTTCAGAGACTGACTCCTTGAGATAGCTGCCTTATTTTTTAGATCAATGGCCCTATTTGCAAATGACATTTATTTTTTAAGAAGTGGATAAAGTAAAGCAGGCACAGGGGAAATATTGATAGCTGAACGTGCTTCACTGTCCCAATTTGCAAATTAGATGTGCTCCATCTTTTTCATAAGTAATGAGCGCTTGATTCTAACAAAACAAGTAAATTTTTACTAATTTGGAAGAGTAGGACTAAATGTAGTACACGGCTCGAGTGCTTCTAGTAGCATAGCAGCACATCAGAGAGCCAAGCTCAGTGCACAGGGCCGAAATGGAGCTGTTAGATCACAGAATCACAGAACATCAGGGACTGGAAGGGACCTCGAAAGATCATCCAGTCCAATCCCACTGCCACAGCAGGATCCCCTAGATCCACAAGAATGTGGCCAGGTGGGTTTGAAATGTCTCCGGAGAAGGAGACTCCACAACCCCCTGGGCAACCCCTTCCAGGGCTCCATCACCCTCACCATGAGGACATTCCTTCTCACATTCATATGGAACCTCTTCTTTTCCAGCTCACACCCATTGCCCCATGTCCTATCACTAGATGACACTGAGCAGAGCCTGGCTCCATCCTAATGACACCCGCCCCTCACTATTTATAACCATTTATGAGGCCACCCTTCAGTTTGCTCCAGGCTAAAGAGCCCCAGCTCCCTCAGCCTTTCCTCGTAAGGAAGTTGCTCCACTTCCTCCATCATCTCTGTGGCTCTGTGTTGGACTCTCTCTCTCCAGCAGCTCTGTGTCCTTGTGGAACTGAAGGGCCCAGAACTAGACTGAGGATTCTAGATGTGGTCTCAGCAGGGCAGAGTAGAGGGGGAGGAGAACATCTCTCGATCTGCTATCACCCCCTTCTGATCCACCCGAGGATGCCTTTGGCCCTCTTGGCCACAAGAGGGCGACACTGCTGTCTCCTGGCCATCCTGCTGCCCACCAGCACCCCAAGGTCCCTTTCTCCTGCACTGCTCTCCAACAGGTCAGTCCCCACCCTATTCTGGTACCTGAGGTTACTCCTGCCCAGATGCCAGTCTCTACATTACCCTTGTAAAGTCTCTCCTCCGAATCACAGAACCACTGCGGCTGGAAAAGCCCTCTGAGCTCATCCAGCTCAGCCCAGGACCTGACATCACCACAGCAGCCAGACCAGGGCACTCAGGGCCACAGCCAAGCTGCCCTTCAACACCTCCAGGGATGGGGACTCCACCACTGCACTGGATTTATATCTCACCAAGAGAGTGAGGTTTGGACTCCTTCACATCTGCTGAAAGTATCTTAGAGGTGGTCTAACTCAGTACAATCAGCTTCTCAGTTCCCATAGCCCTCCTGCCCTGGGGTTCACACAGAGGTTCTCTGAAGGCTGCTATGTGACTAGTTAACACAATAGGGTCCCAAAGGTATAAACTAGATAGTCAGGTATAAACTAGATAATCAGACTAAAGACACTGGATGCTGGTGTTTCACCCATCTTTGTCATTGTCCAGACTTGTGAGAAAAATGTGAGTATGTTGTTTCACCATTCATTCAACTGCTGAAAGTGTTGGAGAATAACCTGAGGATCTTCTGACCATGGCTGGCTGAGGGAATTTGGGCTGTTAAGCCTGGAGAAGAGAAGGCTCGAGGGCTGTGACCAGCCTTCCAGTACCTGAAGGGGCTATAGGAAAGCTGGAGAGGAACTTTTTTATGAGGGACTCTAGTGATAGGACAATGGGGATGGGTTAAAGCTAAAAGAGGGGTGATGTAGATGAGCTCTGAGGAAGAAATCCCTTCCTGTGAGGGTGCTGAGGCACTGGAACAGGCTGCCCAGGGAGACTGTGACTGCTCCATCTCTGGCAGTGTTCAAGGCCACCATGGCAGGGGGGTTGGAACTAGCTGATCCCTGAGCCAGGCTCTTTGCAGTGTCACCCAGTGACAGGACAAGAGACAATGGGTGTGAGCTGGAGCACAGGAGGTTCCACATCTTCCCAGCGAGGGGTGACAGAGCCCTGGCAGGGGCTGCCCACAGCAGTTGTGGAGTCTCCTTCTCTGAAGACGTTTCAAACCCTCCTGGCCATGTTCTGGATCTAGGGGATACTGCTGTGTCAGCGGGGTTGGACTGGATGATCTTTTGAGGTCCCTCCTAATCCCTAATGTTCTGTGATTCTGCGATTCCTTGGTTCCCTTGAAGCAAGTGAAGGACGTGCAGGGCTCTTTCTTGGCCAGAGAGAATGATTCCTCTTCAAACCCCACAGCAATGTGAATGTACCAAGGCAGTATTTTGCTCATCCGGATTTATGATTCAGCATTTGCTTCCTGAACTGACAGCTCCAAACTCTGCTTCACCGCTGAACTCTTTGTTAAGCAAATTAAAGTGAATTCCTCATGTTTAATTGCAGCAATTAGCAGTTAAAAATACAAGCAAAGCCTAAACTTTCTTACCATTAGCATTTCTAATGATCCAATGTCCCGTTTTACTGAGGGTTCTATAGCAGCTTAATTGCTTTGTAATAACTTGTGAGCTCTATCTGCAGAGTTATTTCTCTTTACTTCTTTGCCTAATTTACATAATTTTGCATAATGTGGGTTAGAGTTCCTGTTCTTCTGTAGGATTTTTTCCAGATTCCTTATAATATCAAGCACTGGGTTAGATAACTTCAGATAATTCATCCTTTTTCCTTCTTAGCTTTGTGTTATGATCTATATTTGTCCCTTCAATCTGTCACCAAGTTAATTAATAATTAGACTGGAAAGAAGGTAAAACCAGGGATAAAATTGTATAGAATTTACACACAGTCTCGGTCTTAATCAGTTGCTTCTTGGAAGATAATGCGGGTTCTCATTTTCATGTGGTTCTTTGAAATTCTCAGTGCCTGTAAAAACACAGCACTATCATCTGTAGAATTTCCAAGCTGAGTAGATGGTGCCCAAGTTTAAAACTGCAGGATAAAATGTCTCTAAAAAATTTTCTAAAGCAAATCATTGAGATTTTCCTCCTGGGTTTTTACTTCCTCCTCCTGATTTTTTCAATGAAACTACAAACAGCCACCCGTTTTTACATCCTTCTGTGAGGAAGGGCTTCCTAACATCCAACCTCACCTCCTGCCTCCTGGTGCTGGTTGCCTGGGAGAAGAGCCTGATCCCCACCTGCCTACAGCCTCCCTTCAGGGTGTTGGAGAGAGGGAGGAGGTCCTCCCAAGTCTCTTCATCTCAAGACTCAACGCTGCCAGCTCCTTCAGCCTCTCCTCATCAGCCTTTGCCTCCAGTCTCTTCCCCAGCCTTGTTGCTCCTCTGGACCCACTCCAGCCCCTCAATCTCTTTCTTGAAGTGAAGGACCCTGAACTGCCCCCAATACTTGAGGGGAGGCTTCACCAGTGCCCAGTAGAAGGGGAGAATGATGTCCCTAGTCCTGCTGGTCCTTAGTAAATTTGCAGATGACAGCAAGTTGGTGGAGATGGAGAATGTCTATCTGCTGGAGGGGAGGAAGATGCTGCAGAGAGATCTGGACAGTCTGGGTCTAAGGCCAGTGGGATGCAGTTTAACAGGGCCAAAGGCAGGGTCCTACACTTTGGCCATGATAACCCCCTGCAGCTACAGACTGCAGTGGCTAGAGAGCAGCCTGGCAGAGGGGGACCTTGCAGGACTGCGTCACAACCATCTGAACAGGAGCCAGCTGGGTGCCCAAGTGGCCCAGAAGGCAAATGGCACCTTGTCAGGGTTCAGACAGTAACTCTTGGAGAACAGTCATGTTTGTTTGTTAAGTTTCTTAAATTCCACTGCCATCCTCCTGCACAGAGCAAAACCAGGGTGCCGAAACATGAGTGGTGCTGGGAAGATTTCCCCAGCGCTCTGAAGCAAAGGGAGAGCATATGGCTCATTCTTTTGGCAGCCATTTGAAGATCGTCGCTGATTCCCCCAGGTGTGCTTCAGTTTTTTGGGGTTTTGTAATGACTTTGTCTTTAAATGTGTTTTAAAAGATGAATGTGTAATTTATGGTGAGGATTGTGGAGTCTCATCTGTAAAGAAAGGTGCTGGGTACAGTTTTCTATTGGGAAGATAATATTGGGCTTGTATTTCATGAGCCAGAATCCCATAGATGCTGCTGAAAGATGTCTGTGTTCTACTGAGACCTAAATGTTGCTGCTTGGGAATTGCTTATAAAAAATAAGCAATTAGATCTAGATTATCTAGATTATTAGATTATCTCTTCCAAAAGCTGTCACAGAAATTAGGTGGGAAAATGCTGTGATTATTCTAGAGAGATCAGCATCTTTAATGCAGGTAAAGGAAAGGAGGGGAGTTTGCTTTGATACTGCTGCCCAGGGGGGTTGTGGAGTCTCCTTCTCTGGAGATATTTCAAACCCACCTGGCCATGTTCCTGTGCGACTGGATCTTGGGGATCCTGCTGTGACAGGGGATTGGGCTGGATGATCTCTTGAGGTCCCTTCCAACACCTAATGTTCTGTGATTCTGTGAAACACAAAACCTTCTGTCTAAACATCAGGAAACATTTTTTCCATGTGAGAGTAACTGAGCACAGGCTACTCAAGGAGTTTGATCCTTGGATATCTCCTAAAGCTGCCTGTACCTGGTTCTGTGTGTCCAGCTTCTGGTGACCCTGACTGAGCAAGGCTGGGGTGGATCAGACAACCTCCGACCTCAGCCATGCTGTGTGTCCCTGTCATTGGGCTGTGACTCAGTTACCCCTTGGAAGCTGTGGCCCTTCCAGTCTGAGTTGCAGTGCTGTTCTGAACAGCAGAGGGAATACAGCTGCCATGTTAATTCCTGTGTTATTTATAATGGGATTATCCTAAATGCCTGCTAACAAGGTTTAGATATAATAGCGTTTGATTAAATGTATTAAACTAATCTAGCTCTAATAAATACAGTATAAAACATGCACGGTAGACACCCTTCAAGTGTGAGAGTTAATGCAATTATTTACTTTTCACCTGTCTCTGCAGAAAGTTTCTTCTTAGACACTGCCTTGTGGCCAATGAAGGGCTTTTGGCATCTTGTGAAGTGTCTGGCGGAGTGTGGCCAGCAGGACTAGGAACTTCATTCTCCCCCTGTACTGGGCACTGGGGAGGCCTCCCCTTGAGTACTGGGGCTGGAGTGGGTCCAGAGGAGCGACAAGGCTGGGAAAGGGACTGGAGGGAAAGTCTCATGAGGAGAGGCAGAGGGAGCTGGGGGTGTTGAGCCTGCAGAAGACTCGGGGGACCTTCTCTCTCTCTCTTCAACTCCCTGAATGGAGGTTGCAACTAGATGATCTTTAAGGTCCCTTCCAACCATAGCCATTCTATGATTTTCTTCCTCTGTGAGTTTCTTCTTTTATGTTTCTTCTTTCTTTCTGTTGTTTTCCAGCTGACACAACGTGCTGGATCTTCTGTTTTTTCTTTACCCTCTTACATGGTCATAATGGCTGTGAGGATGTCCAAAGATACTGTTGATCTGTGCTCTTCACATCTCTTCCCTTCCTGCAGCACTATGTGCAAGTTACTGAAACAGTAAATCACAGAACTGAAATCACAGAATCACAGAACATTAGGGATTGGAAGAGACCTTGAAAAATCATCTAGTCCAACCCCGCTGGCCAGAGCAGGATCACCTAGACCAAGTCGCACAGGAACATACCGATCCAAATCAAGTTTCTGCAGTGTTCGAGTTCCTTTCCGTTAACAATAATGAACTATTAGGAAACACACCTAAAGGAAATATTAATAAACGGAGCTAAATTTGAGCAGCATAGATGCACATCTGTGTAAAGAATTCTTCACTCCTAAAATCATATACTGATCATTAAGAGGAGGGAGTGACTCAAGTTCATGGATTCACTTCGGGTTGAATTAAGGAGACTTACAGCACAGGCCCACATAAAAGTCGAAGTTTATTACAATTATTAAATTCTGAACTCAGAAGGCGCAGAAATCACTGAAGTTGCTGGATGTCGATCTCAGGAAGCAGAGGAGAGAAAAAGGTGAAAAGGAGAGAAGACAGTTAAAAGGTCAGATCACCACTCAGGACAGCAGACTCGGTTCCAGAAGGACACAGAGCTGCTGGAGAGAGTCCAGCGCAGAGCCGCAGGGATGATGGAGGGAGTGGAGCATCTCCCTGCTGAGGAAAGGCTGGGGGAGCTGGGGCTCTGGAGCTTGGAGAAGTGGAGACTGGGGGGTGACCCCATGAAATGTTGATCAGTATGTGAAGGGTGGTTGTCAGGAGGCTGGAGCCAGGCTCTGCTCAGGGGCACCCAGTGATAGGACAAGGGGCAGTGGGTGTGAGCTGGAGCATGTTGGCTTCCACTCTCTTCCTCACCTCCTGCTGGAGCATGTTGGCTGGGTTGCCAGCCAGCAGTAGACAGGAGCCTGCAGACCGCAGGCTCCTCACAAACACCCGATGCAGCCTGCTTTAAAGACAAGAGCACCCGCGGTCAAGCCAAACAGATGGAAGAAGTTTCAGATGAAGCTGCACGAGTTTCAACGAGGCAAAAATAAGTTGCTTTTAAAAGTTCTCTTAGCCTTCTACAGAAACAGCACCCCGGGGAAGGGTCTGTCAGGGAATTTTATAGGCCAGGTGTTCGCCTCGACAAAAGCAGAAAGAGATTTGGGGGGGTTGACTAAAAAGAGGGGGGAGTTCGCTGCTATTTCCCTATTTCACAGGCGAAAGCAACGGGGGGCCCCAAATGCAAGTTTAAATCCGGCTTAAAAAGCTTCTTTAAAGTGAGTATTCAAATGTTTTGAAGGTTTATTATTTCCAGTTTCCATTTCCCAGGCAGTTTTTTTTTGTGTCACAGAACAATAGTTCTAGTTGCTTCTGAAGTGCTGGAAATGACTTTTAAGAAGAGTTTTCAATGACAATAGGATTTGTTCTTTTGCCCCCTTCACATCAGTGTTCTGGACCTGTTGTAGTGCAGGGTTTGAAAGTGAAGATGTGTAGGTGTGGAACTGCAGTTTGTTAAAATGATTCGTTAGGTTTTATTCCTTATTTCCATGTATTGACCTAGTTCTTTAGCTTCATCATCCCTGCTCAACAACTCTGCACTGCACACGGTACAGCTGCTCATCATGTTCGGCATGCTGCATCACCAGGTTCAGAGCCAGGCAGAGTGAGCAGCTTATTTGAGTCAGGAGAAAAGTCAGATGGAATCTTTCTTTGCAAATGCCGATGTAAATTGGGCAAGATGTGCAGGAGATTTTGCAGAGAGATCTGGACAGGCTGGGTCATGGGGCAGAGGCCAACGGGATCAGGTTTAACAGGGCCAAGGGCAGGGGCCTACACTTCACAGAATCACAGAACATTAGTGATTGGAAGGGACCTCAAAAGATCATCTAGTCCAATACCATCGTGACAACAGCATCACCTAGCTCCAGTTGCTATGGCCACAAGAACCCCCTGCAGCTATAGACTGGGGGATGAGGGGCTGGAGAGCAGCCTGGCAGAGGGGGACCTGACAGTACTGGGTGACAACCGGCTGAACAGGAGCCAGCAGGGTGCCCAGGTTGTCTGGAAGGCCAATGGCATCTGGGGCCTGGATCATCAATAGTGTGGCCAGCAGGACTAGGGACATAATTCTCCAGGGCCCCATCCCTGGAGTCATTTCAGGTCATGCTTGACGAGGCTCTGAGCAGCCTGACCTAGGTAGAGTTGTCCCTGCGTAGGGAGGTTGGAGTGGATGACCTCTAGAGGTCCCTTCCAGCCTGGAACATTCCATGATTCTATGATCTAAGTAGACACAGCTGATGGAAACGGAACTTTATGGAAGGTAACCACAGCTTAGCCAGTGCCCCACTGTTGATAATGATCAGAACACAAGTTGGCTTTTCCTGGTCAGCACAGTTATAGCTTTCTCCATCCCACGCACAGAATCACAGAACATTAGGGATTGGAAGGGACCTCAAAAGATCATCCAGTCCCATCCCCCTGCCACAGCAGGAT
>JAOXOE010027180.1:0-19153 GCA_028565055.1 Phoeniculus purpureus
CCACACACACACACACCCCCCACAAGCCCAGCCAGCACTAACACATGCAAGGAAGCTCCTCAAGTCACTGTCCCACTGTGGGTATTTTCCACAGTGCAGAGATTACTTAGAATCATAAAGGTTGGGAAAGACCTTCAAGAGCATCAAATCCACCCTACAACCCCCAACGACTAAATCATCACTTTAAACATCATGTCTACAACCCCTCCAGGCATGGTGCCTCCATCATCATCTTCCTGAGCAGCCTCACCGCTCTTTCTATGAATATATTTTTCCTACTAGCCAAAGAAATGGTAATTCAAGTGACACAGTAATGAAAACGGGAATTCATCACTAGAGAAAGGAGCACAGGTCAGTGGGTCTTCAGCTGTGACAGATGGGGCTTTAGGTCACATCTCAGTTAGCCAAAACTGATAGATCAGGAGTCACAGAAGAACAGAGATGTGTTGGAAGGGATGTATTTGTCATTGATTGAGGCTGAAATCCAGCCAGGGACTAAAGTGAACTAGGATGAGACTGAGCTCTTGCAGAATATCTGGTAACTGAGACTGGTCTCTGCCCCAGTGTTTCTGAATTCACCTGAAGGCCATTTTTCCAGCAAACACAGGGAGACCACTGCATCCATTCACAGTTCTAGAAGGATGCATTTAAATCCTTGCACACGTTGCCATGCTGAAGTCTGCACTGTCAGTGCCTTAAGAACTGGAGCCAGACACTGCACTAGTGGAATAGGAGGTTCGAGGGGTCAAACGCTCCGGTTCAAACCTATGCAGACAAATCCAAAAGCCAGTTGCTCGAGGGACATTTTGTACCGTTCTAAAATATAACAACATATAAATGAGTTGACCATCGTCCAGTGGAATGAACTTAACAGCTTAGTTTGATTTGTAATTATGAACCGGGGATCCTCAGTTTTATTCTATTGAATTTCTTTGTTGAGGAGATATTTTGATTTCCATTTGTTTCCACCCTAGCCCTCAAGAAAGTCTTTGCTGAACATAAAGACATACAGAAACTGGCTGAAAAATTCATCCTCCTCAACCTTGTGGTAAGTTTCCCAGTGATGTGTCACTAAGTGGAAGCGCTGAAGCTTTAATTACGGCTTCTCTAGCTAGAATCAGACTGTTTAATGGCCCAGGTTGGCCAGTGGAGCAGCCACTGCTGGAGCAGGATTCACTTAGCAATCAGCCTGCCTCACCTATAGCTGTCATAAACCCAAAACAGGAGGGAATTTGAAGCTTAATCAATAATTTAAACTTTGTTGTTAGCTTGTGACTCCAGCTGGTAAAAGACTGCGCCCCAGACAGTCTTAAACCAGCTCAAACAATACATTTGGTGTATTTCATGATGCAAAGTACAAAGGAGAAAAAAACCCAACATGCCCTCCTTGACCGGGAACTTTCTGTTTTCCTTGAAGTATGAAACCACAGACAAGAACCTGGCACCCGACGGCCAGTACGTCCCTCGGATCTTATTCATCGGTGAGTACCTCAAGCAGCAAAGCTGATCTCTGAGCGAAGTCTCTGGCCTTGCTCATCCTCTCCCAGCTCCAGAAATCCTGTAGAACTCCCACGTTTTGGTTTGTCAGCACAATCTCAGAACAGCAGTGACCAAGGACGCTTCACAGAAACCCCTCCAGAGCATTTGTGTTCTGGAGAAGCAAGTACGACCGTGCCCGACACCAGGTGGTGTCTCTCCCAGAACAGACACATCGTTCCCCCAGATCCTGATGGGCATTTTCAACAGGTCAAAGCACACTGTCTCTTTTTAGTGACCTCTGAAACTGAGGCTGGAAGCAGCCTCAGCCCATAGTCAATTCAGGTGTCAGAATGACACCTGCCCCTCTCAGCAGCCCTGCACCTAGAACTGGAACATCAGAGACACTGGGAACATTCTCTTGGTTGTTAGTGGAACCAGACGTGCCTTGCAGAACCATTTATGAAAGCAGGAGGTTTATTCCCTTCTGCTTGAAGGCTCATCTTGTCCTCTGCACTTCCTCACCCCTTTGTCGCAGATCCTTCCCTGACTGTGAGAGCAGATATCACCGGGAGATACTCCAACCGTCTCTACGCATACGAGCCCTCGGACATTTCACTGTGTGAGTATTCTGAAGCAGCCTGACAGCAGGTGGGTTTTCCACGTGAGACAGAGCAATGCCAGGAGCTGCAGGCTCCACAGCCAGCACTTGCTGACAGACAGTTACCCAGGATCAAAAACCAGACAGGGTGCTCGCCTTTAACTCAGTGAGGCGAGAGAAAGATGGCAAAGCACTGGAGCCTTAAGCACTCCTCTGGTTTAAAGGGAAGCCCGTGTCAGCAGCAACCTTAACTCAGCAGCATTCACTCAGTAGCAACCTTAACTCAGCAGCATTCACTCAGTAGCCACCTGGCATAACTCAGCAGCATTCACTCAGTAGCCACCTGGCATAACTCAGCAGCATTCACTCAGTAGCCACCTTAACTCAGCAGCATTCACTCAGTAGCCACCTTAACTCAGCAGCATTCACTCAGTAGCCACCTTAACTCAGTAGCAACCTTAACTCAGCAGCATTCACTCAGTAGCCACCTGGCATAACTCAGCAGCATCCACTGTAAGCCACAGTGCAAACTCCTGTACTCAAACGCTGCTAAGCCAGGCTGGGAAATCTTCTGGGAAGAGGGAAACGCTGTTTGCTCCAGCTCTGCCTCACGCTGCACAGCTCCTAGCTCTGCCCACGCACTGGCACTGGCAGACGGGTACCTTCACAAGTCAGAGATGCCATTCCCAACGCGGCTGGAAGAGCAGCGCGCGTCCGAACGTACGGAGCACTAGGCGCAGGAGCGAGAGCTGTAGCAGCGGTGACGTTTTCTCTCCAGTAGTTGTAGCTGCTGCCAGAGGCAGCTGCAACAAAGATAACCCACGTGAATATTTCCTTTCTAGTGTATTCAAACATGCAGAAAGCACTGAAGCTCCTGAAGACTGAGCTGTAAGGGGAAGAAGGAAGCCCTCAGCTACTACAAAGTCTGATCTTCCATCTCTTCTCCACGCATTGAAACTGGTGAAGAGCCTCTCAGTGATAGTTAGAGATGTGTAGTGCTGGTCTATCTACCCACACACTACGGTTCTACAGCAGCACTTTTGTACTGGGCAGCGTCTTCAGAAGCCAGACGGAGGCTTTTAATTTAAGGCATACAGAGGAATGCTGTATGACCCAACTGTAAAAATGGGTTTTTTAAGAAATAAAGGCATTTCAAGTGTTTACATACAAAACATCTCTGCAGTTTGTGGTTTCTTTGTGTGATCTGCCAGGATTAGAAAGAGTAAAATCGTTGGCGTTACACGAGAGCAGATTGCCATCGTATATGGGAGGGAAAGTGCTGCTGGGGTTTAATCCCAGCTGGCAGCTCAGCCCTGCATGGCTGCTCACTCACTGCCCTACCCCACAGTGGGATAGGGGAGAGAAGTGTAAAATTGAGGAAAACTGGAGTAATCTCAACTCACTTTTGCTTTACTTGTTAACTGGTCACGCAAAGCAAACCAAGGGGTTCATGCACTGCTCCCCGCTGGCAGGCTGGGGCTCAGCCATCAGCTCCATCACACGTGACAGTTACTCAGGAAGAGAAAGGCCATTCTTCCAAACACCCCATCTCTGCCACTTCCTCCTCCTTCTCCAGCTTTGATTTGCTGAGCAAATGGTATGGGAAGTCCCTCTGGTCAGTTAGGGTCAGCTGTCCTAGCTGTGTCTCCTCACAGCTTCCCTTGCACCCTCAACCTGCACACTGGCAGGGCAGCATGAAGAGCAGAAAAGGGCTTGATCCTGTGTGAGCATCAGTGGTGACTACAAGACCCCTGTGTTACCAACACCATTGTAGTTAGAAATCCAAAGCACAGCATCATACAAGGTACTACAAAGAAAATTAACCCTACCCAGCCAAACCTGGTACATGAAAGCAGCTTTTTATCTGCAATTTCAGCAGCTAGCTAAGCTCTGCATTGCTCAGCCTGTTTTATCTCCATTCACTGTCTTATAACATCAGTCGGCGTCGAGTTCCTTTGATGTGATAACAACATGTAGGTGTCTTAAGGGAAGTCAAGCCAGTTTTCCACATTTTCCCAGATTAAGCAGCTTCATGAGAGCATCTCAACACAAGTAAGGGCAAGAGACATCTACTGAAGCACTAAGAGTATTCCAAGGTAAAACACTGTTACTGTGACACTCTGCTGCTGTTAATAGCTTTCAGAAAACCTGGTCACAACGAAGCCAGACTCTCAAGCAGTCAGATAATTCAAGAGTTAAAAAACAACAACAACAAAACCTTTGATCATAACTACTTTCTCAAGAGAAAAGATAAAGCAATGGCCAAATAAAACTTTGAAGACAAAACACACCAAGAATAGGTACAAGTAGTATTTTAAGGCTCAACATTTCAGAACAGAGCAGCATTTCTTGTGGTCTGAAGTGTGAGTCAGACCACTCCTGAGTAAGGCTTCCCCCCACCAAAACCAAAGCCAGACTCACTGTGTTTTACTGCTCCCCTCCTACTAGGAACTAGGTTCTAGAAGTGTTTCCACACCTCTTATGTGAATTTCAAGGCTTTTTTTAAGCCACAACCCTGAAGAGGCCAAGAATTATTAGTTATTAATAGGATATAAAAGCTTTAATCAAACCATACAACCCGCTGATCTGTCTTTGGATGACCAAACCAAATCCACACATGATGAGACACGAAAGTTTCTGAAGCAGCGACACTCTCAGTATTTTCCCCACCAACGCACATTTACAGTCCGGTGTCACCTACCATATTTAAGAAACCAGATTCACCCAATCCTAAGCACCAAAAGCAACTCCAACAAAGGTAAAAGCCAAACCAGCAGCAGCGTGGTGTCGTTTTTAACTCATACACGCTCTCTGTAAGGCTCCTCCTTTGATTTATTGCAGCAATGTAAGAAATACGATCACACAGATCATTAGGGGTTGGAAGGGACCTCCAAGGGGCATCGAGTTCCCATCACCTTGCCACTCAGGGAGAGTGGCCAGTTAGTTGCTCAAACTGGCAGCGCCTCTGGGGAGAAAGAGAAGCTGTGTCCGTTTACAGGATACTTCAGTATTAACTCTGAAGGCTCTTGAGGTCTTTCAGTAAATGAGTGGGGTCCTACACGGCACACACCTCGAGTCTGAGCTTAAAAGAGGCACCAACACTCCTCCACATATAAAGCAGGAATCCACCACCAACACTCCTCCACATACGAATTAATAATCCACAGAGCAAACACCAGGAGATGGCGCTGACAGCAGGTGCTGAAGAACCAGCTACACCTGAGCAGAAGCTGTCTCTTTCCCTTTACAACCTTCAGAGAATTCCTTCTTTAGGAGCACTAGGTACACGGAAATCTGAAAGTGTTCTGCTTGGTCTTGTATTTCAACTTCTTGCCTCCTCCTCTGCAGGAGCAGGGAGGCAGCATCATCTCCCCAGTCAAAGGGAGGCAGCAGCATCTCCCCAGTCAAAGGGAGGCAGCAGCATCTCCCCAGTCAAAGGGAGGCGGCAGCATCTTCCCCAGTCAAAGGGAGGCGGCAGCATCTTCCCCAGTCAAAGGGAGGCTGTATGAGAGCCCGCACAGGACTATCCTCCTCCTTTCCATTTCACCCACCTGCTGGCCATTTCCTTGGCAAATGGCCTCAATACTCCTTCCTTGTCCTTCGTGCAGAGCAGTCTTTCAGGCTACAGCAGCTCCTTTCCACACCAGAAGCAGCAGCTGAAGAAGAGGTGCACTGCAGGTCTGCAACTCGGTGACCAGAAACAAACGGAACATCGTGCACCCTAGACGTTTATGTATCTGACCTTTCAGCTGGTGCTTTATTTCTATTAGACTGGAAAAGGGTCCAGGGCTTTCCTTTAGCTCAGACAATGCTTACCACATGACTAATGTAATATTCTAAAGGAAAAAGAATTAAAGTTAGAAAATGAACAAAAAACAAACAGTGGAAACTGTAGAATTTTTTACTTTTTTCTTTTTTCCTTTCTTTTTACACATAATTCAAACTCAGGAAATGAAGACTGTTAGCTGGATGACAGAGGAATACACACTGTTGAATTACTACAACAATAATTTTACACCATCTGACAAAAAGAAAGAGCTGTACAACAACTTTCCAGACGTCAAGTTTCTTACATTAAAGACCACACACCACTACTGAACTTGATGCTGTGCAAACTTCATTCACACAAAGAAAAAGAAGTTAATCAGATTACAGTCTCTTCGCTGTCTTCATTCATTCTTCTCGAAGTGAGTATGATTTTTATTCTCAATAAAATTCTGAAGCTACCAGACAGCAGAAACAAACAGGGGAGGGTGAAGACTACAGTGGTCTTGACGTGCGCTTATGCACGTTACAGAGGAGCAACGTCTTGAGCTTCTATTTGTACCTTAACGTGGATGATGACTACTGAGTCTGAAAGGTGACTAGAGCCCATCCTAAAGCCTAACCAAATAATACAGTGCAGCCATCCGCCAGGAGATTGTGATTGTTTTAATGAGAAATCACGTGAATCTTTCTAGTCGGTGAATACAGCAGGAAAAGCTTCTGGGATTTACCTGGGAAACCCAGTAGTGCCGTAGAACTCCCTGGATAAGGGTTTACCCCAACACCTACCAATGTCTTAACAGAATTACTTAACCAGCTTGGAGCAGCAGCCTGGCTACCCAGCTGAACGCACCAATTCTACTTGAAGAGATTCTTAGAAGAACAGTGGGAAATTAAATAGTAAAAACACAAATTTCTTATGTAAATTAGAGTTCTCTCGAGTACATGAAGAATCCCTACTACAGACAAATACCACATCAGCATTTTGAAGTACAGGGTGCAGAGAGAAGCCTCAGTCCTTCATGAACTTATCAAAGAAAAGCACTAGGGTTTGCCCGGGGATCCTTCTGGTTCCTGTACCTATATGTCAGCCAGACTCCCAGAATCTGAAAGAAAACCAAAGATGTTGTTAAGCAGAGCGTCTCCACTCTGTCTTTCATCAGTTTTATAGCATTTGTTTTAGACCTAACATCCTGACAATGAGTACGCAGCACCCAAGTTGAAGATACATGAACACTGCTAAAATTGCTCTACCACACACCCCTTCTCTTAGCTAGAAAACAGAATGCCCCCATCCCAGCAAGGATTCACACCTAACAAGAGGCAGCTCTTGTGTTAAAATATTTTTCCAAGTGGTAATTGGACTAGATGATCTTTTGGGGTCCCTTCCAATCCCTGATGATTCTATGATAAACCTGCCTTTAGTGTAATGGATCTAAAAATCCTCTGAACTGTTTCATTTTACAGTTAACACCTCATTGTGAGGCTGATTTTTTAGTACATTTTCGAATCTTCTTGTTCCTCCCAACCGCCTTTCCCTCCCCCAGCAGCTTCCCATAGAGAAACTGAGGGCAGATATCAGCGAGACTGTTTAAGTTGCTGCAATATCTACAAGTCTTCTGCAACTCCACTAAGCAGAAGTAGTATTTTCACAGGTTTTGTTGCTGGGTTATGAAAGAGCTGCTCTGAGTGTTTTTATTCACTAGTCAGTAAAGCACCTACATGCATCATCTGAATACTAAAGCAAAGGATCAAAGAGCTTTTCAACCTGAGGTTTAAAAACCAGCTCACCGTATCGCTGCGGTACAGAAGGCACACGAGGTAAGATAGATCCCCAAAAAACTCTAAAGACTGGGTGTGAGCATGGAGAGAGGGAGATGGGAAGAGCAAGGGAACAAGATAAAGCAACATCATTCTTTTTATCACTTTTGGAGCCTGGAAAGTCTGAGCAGCCAACTATTTGCAGAGCTTAAGCGTAGCAGCTGCGTGTTCTAATAGGTGTTTATCACTTAGACTGCAAACTAAAGCTTTGAGAACTTTAGTTGAATAAAGACAAGCCCTCTCTTTGCCAGACTGCAGCAAGCTGACAGCCTGGAGAGATCTGACCTCATCATTTTACTCCCGAGATTTTACATGAACTCTCAGTGGTAAACCCTCTGAAATGTGTTTCACAAAACGAGGCCTTAGGAGGAGGGGAAACAGACTTGATTTTCCAACTTCCTACTCACCTCTGTGAAACTGAAGAAGAGTCCTATGCCTCCAACATAGCTCAGCACCATTCCAGAATACTCTTCTATTATCGGTGCGCACGGCTGACACTGGTGAGTTCTAAAACAATCCTGCAGCAGGCACAAACAAAAAGCTGCAGTCCGTTCTCTGGCAATATTTGACTGTTTGAAAGCATCTAGTTAGCTCTATGAAAGACTGATAAAATTCCAGCAGTTTTAAAAGACTCCACTAAAACCTAAAGGAAGCAGGTGAATGACAGCAGAGCACAATCTTCACAGGGAGCTGTGTGATCACATTTCCAGCAAGTTAACTAAAGAGCTTTGTACTGCTGTTGCACCTACCTTACACTCTGCTTTCTGAAGCTATCAACACAGTTAAACACATCTGAACACACACAATGGACTTGTAAGTTTCCTCCTGTTTCAACAACTTACAGAGGAGCAGGTTTCATTGGGATCAAAAACTCTGAATCCACAGCAGTTCAGGTTTCTCTCAATATCTGTTCTTGCACTGTTAGTGTTGTTCCACGCCACCTCTAGAAGTTGACTCTACAAGGCAAATACGTAGTGTATTAATGGAACTGTTCTGCATTTCACTGGAAACTAACACACTAGGTCAAGCTGGTAATTCCCCAAGTAAAGCCTATAAACCTTAGGTCTTACAGAATGATGTCTTAAAGAATTACCTGAGTGTTCAAACAGTGTGTGTGTGTAGCTAGAGAAAAAGCAGCACATTAGTGGCTATAATTAAGTTTTGTCCTAAATCTGTTAAGAACAGTAGCAGCGATAACTACTACTAATCTAACTGGGAAACTAACCTAACTGGGACTGCTCAGACTTTAAACAAAGTGTGTTTGCATGTAGGAAGCCCATTACTTAGTCACTGTACCCTCACCTGCTTCTTATGCAGTAAGTCTCCACACCCCACGGAAGCTGGTTTTACTTTCACACTTTGTTCCTACCACAGTCATGACCTTTTCCATTACAAAAGAACAAGTCATTGGCTTTATCATGTTTACATTATGATTAATCATTTTAATTATTAATTCATTAGTAGATTTTGTCTGCTGAACATATGACACAGTCGGCATACCCTGCTGCCACGCTTGTGAACATCAGGCTACAGAGGAAGCTTAAAAAGGTACAATAAAAAGACCAAACCCACCCAGACAGCTGAAAGCAAAGTTAGAACCCAAATGAGTTTCTTTCTAGGTAGCACAGCCAAGCACTGCCTAACATCTAGTCCTTATTAAGCAGGATAATGATGCTGGTTCTCCTAAATTACACTCTCCCCACGTGGTGGAGGCCACCACATCTATGTGTGTGTGTACACGTGTGTATGTCCAGACATCATCTATAGTATCGTCCTCGAGATGAACTGAGAAGCCAGGAAATGTTTCTTACCTGCTGTTCCTTGTTTAGTGCCAAACTGGCACAGGAGACAGACAACTGCACAATAAAGACTAGAAGAAGAATAATCATGTACTGGAAATATTCGTTAAGGATACACAGATTAATTGTCCTGTTCCTTATTTCACTGGATCACAGTAGGACCTCTAAAGCAAAGTAACTAAAGAGGTAAATTCAGGTTGGATGTGGAAAAGATGACCTAAATAGTGTTTCCAGAACTCAATCACCACCTAGTCCCTCTTTTTGGCTACTACATATGTTGCTGGTGTGGGCCCCATCCCTGGAGGTGTTTAAGGCCAGGCTGGATGGGGCTCTGGCCAGCCTGGTCTAGGGTGGGGTGTCCCTGCCCATGGTGGGGGGCTTGGAACTGGATGATCAGGTGATCCCTCCCACCCAGAGTTATTCTGATTGTATAACTGCAAACATGTGAATGGCCCACCCATGCAAAGAGCTGTTTTGTGTTCAGGCTGACAGGGAGGCCTTTTCAAGATGCATGGTAGCTTCATTCTAGTAATTGGCTTGCAAGTATCTGGGCTACCAGAATTGTGAGACAGTTAGGCATTGTAGACACAAGAACCTCTGCTCATACATTTCCTAATGAAAGTTCTTAAAGCTGTGTCTATGTAAATACTATATGAACAGAGATACAACTGTATTGTGAGGATTACTTTGGGCAACTCCTGCTGCAAAATAATTATTGTGTATTTCTACAGGAAACTAAATTGTTGTTGGTCAGTATCGTGGCAAGCAACGCTTTATGTGGAATTTTAATTCCAGGGTAGAGAAGTTATTAGCAGTTCTGAAAGCTCTTCAAATTGGTTTATGGTTTGGTTTAGATTTCATTTTCCTTCTTAAATATCAATCAAATGATAGATTTGGCAGAGAAAAGTACCCTTCTCATGCTTATCAGAGGAGCCATTTCAAACTAGAATGTTCCACATGTGGTAGCATAACAATTACTATAAACAGGGTTAATAATTAGGAACTTGCTTGAGGATGTCTGCATTAGTTTAAGTGTTATGTTAACATTATTCACAAACACATCAGTATTAATTGCCAAAACCTTACAGTTTGCAAGACATTCCCAACATTTACTGGTTTTCCTGCTTTTGTGTGTTTCTGCTGCGGGTGGCCATGCTTGACTGGGCTATTTTTATCCTTACATGAACCTTTTTTTTTTTTGTTACATCTCATGTAATTAGGACAGAATCACTGAATATTGATATCAGTGGACTGTTATCTACCGTGCCCCTATATGAAAGTTTTGCTGTACTCTTTGTTGGCATGCAGCACGGCAGATTGGAAGCATCAGTTGTTTAAGTTTACATAGAATATTACATAATTGCTACAGGCTAATAACTACAATAAGATTTGAATAATAAAGCATTAATTCATCTGGTTCTTAAGTACAGATTTAATTAGTACTGTGTTTATAGGTTGCATTCATTAAGCAGACCCTAATAAATTGGATGGAACTTAATTATTTTTAAATTATATGTTTAAAAAAATCTGAAACATTAATTTTACTGCTGTATGTAAGACATTTTATTCTGGAACTGTTCCATTTATAAATTGTATTTAAAAACCATTGTATCCCAAGGTTGAATTACTAACATGAATAAGGAGTCTCCTTCTCTGGAGACATTTAAAACCCTCCTGGATATGTTCCTGTGTGACTTGGTCTAGGTGATCCTGCTGTGGTGGGGGATTGGACTAGATGATCTTTTGAGGTCCCTTCCAATCCCTAATGATTCTGATTCTATGATACAGGAACTGAAAGCTGCAACCAATAAGCTTTAAATGGACATTACTATGAATTGTTAATTACCTTTCAGTGCTGCCTTTTGTTCAATGTATCCTAAATATTTATTTGAAGTAAATAACTGAATTACAAGCTTCTTTTACACTTATGTCAGCTAATATCAGAAAGTCCAAAGTTGTGGGGCTTTTTTATTACAGGACGCATACATCATTTGCTAGCTGAAAGTGTTTTATATGGCATTTCATTGCTCTTGTCTCCCGAGATTTAAGGGGCTAGTAGTATACCTGTAGCTTTATGCACATACACATCTTTTGCGCAACTTTACATTTGGGTTGTATGTAAACTTTTTTATATAGGATCACTCTGGACATATTTCTGTAGCTTTTTGTGTCCAAACTTAAGTGTATCCTCAGTGTTTGCAAAGACTGAGTGTGGCCTTACAGTGTAAACCCCCCATTGTATTCTGTACAGGATAATTGACTCACAGCGTGCAGTTATAATCCATTCTGCTTTGAATCCCAGTGAACAGATGACTGAATCCTACTGTTTAGTTATTAACTACAAATATACAAAATATTTTTCATGGAAAAGAGAGTGGTATACTTATTATCTGGCACATCCTTAAATAGTCACAGAATAATTACAATGATGAATCTAATTAGTGGATTCGTTACCAAAAATGATCAGCTGTTGATGAAAAGCACAGCTGAAAGAGAGCGCTCTGCATTTGTTTCTCTGGGTGTTGTGAGACTGATTAATAGCAGGTTAGGTGAAACATGGCCCAGTCGAGCAGGAGACACTATCTCACACTGTTATCCTTGTAGGGACTGATGCGCTGCTAGGTCTCATGATGCACTGCATGCGTTCATTCTGGGAGCCAGGTTTCTCAATAAGCCTGGTTTACTCTATCTGTGAAGCGCAGGGGCTGCCTCCCGCGCAGGAGGGCTGTGGCTATTGCAGTGAGTGCTGCATTCAGAAGCAGCGGCAGGAGGAAACAGCAGCTGGTGAAGTTACCAGCACGTAAAACACCAGGATGATTACTGTTTTCTCATGTTGATGTTGTATTTCAGCAGGAGTAGGACACCAATTCCGGTTTTGCTGAAACAGAGGAGAAATAAAGCAGAATGAATTAATAGTTAACAAGATTATTACTCCTAGCTGCAAGCACAGGTTGTTAGGAGGGAGGAAAAAACTGGGAAGGGGAGGAAAAAAGAACCCTTTAAAGCTGCCTGGGGAATACAGTGGAATTTAGAACAGACACAATTGTGGACTAACAGCACGCCTGGTCGCACTTCAGTAGAAGCACTGAGAAGCAGCCTCTTGTCTTATTGTACCGTTTGAAAGGCTGAAAGAAAGAAGAGCAAAATAGTGATGGAGTTGCGTGCAGTATTTTTCCATACATGGATAATAGTATAAAGATGGTGGTATGTAATTTGTGTTTTATTTGTAAGAAGAACTTGATACAGGTATGTATCCTCTGTATTTTTGTATCTCATCTACATATATTGTTCTATGTCCTTTGTTTCCTTTCCTTATTTTCATTCTGAATGTACCTCCCACTGTTCTAGCTAATGCAATGCATTGATTTATAACTGATTGGGTTTCTAATCCTGTGATGTTGATGAACCTGTCGAGCCTTGTGGAGTTTATTCTGTAATGTTGATAAGTTCACAATGTGAGTTGAGTAAGACAGTACAGGATTTGATTTCACAATTAGTTGGAATATTTTAAGTAGTATACAAATATAAATAATTAAGATATACGAATACATGGTGAAAATAGTGGAGGTTTATATCTATTGGTACTTTTTTATAGTTCATGATGGGATTAGTAATAAATTTAGCTTTATGGATGCTTATGTATTTCTGGCTCTTGATTAATCCTCAAGATGAACACCCTGCAGCTTTCTTTTGAAGAGGCAGCTTGATCCCGTTCCACAGCGATCTGTTAGAATATCCTCTCTCATATACTGCCCCAAATCCACAGCCTAAAAAAAGCCCCATAAATGTTTAATACTTTTTTTTTTGTCCATTTATTATAGGCTCAAGCAGACAGCATTAGTTTTTTGTCTTCTGTGATTCTAAAGGCCAGGTAGTAGTAGTAGCTGAAACTAATTTCTTACTATGAGATTGATGCTTCCTTTTTGCTTTAAGAGAAAGAATTATGCAGTTGGAAAAATCTGACTGTATTCATTAACCTCTGACTTTCTTTAGTCCTCAGAGTGCTATTGCATTTTTGTCTTACTAGTAATATTTTCTTTCAGCTGGCTACTGATTGTATGTAGTAAGTGAAATAGAGCATAAAGCTATGTGCCCTTAAACTAAGGACAATAATAGTTAGAATAACATGTCTAGTAAAAATGTATGAAAAACATTAAAAGTAATGCTTATCCAATCTTTTGGTAGCCCCAAAATCATTCACATTAGAAATGCAACCCACTTTTGAGTGATAATTTTTTTTTAATAGCCTATTGATTTTAAAAGGGTTAACATCATTTCCAGCATGTTAGTACTGTAGTTAACCCTCAGTTGCCAAGAATTCTTGTGCCTCAAAAGCATTTTTAATTGCTTGCTGATGTGAAAATGTAATGGTTTTTCACAGAGGAGGTGATACAATGCTTGTTTCCTGACTGAACCTGTTGGTGATTATATAAAATAGGTGCCTCTATTTAGTGCAATACACAACTGTGATTTGGCAATCGGAAATGTAAGGTTACTGGAGGCATCTGTGGGTTTTAAAGATCAGTGCCAATTCTTAGTATAAAAATAAACATACTGAGTCAAGAGTTGAGAGAATGATACTGAGTGTAAGCACAATAAGTGAAAAGAAGGGTGTAGGGCTAAAACATCTTTAGCTTATCATAAGTTCTTTTCTAAATGCTATTATGATGGAAATTATGATTAAGAGTCATCTCTAGGACATTTCATATAGAAAGGAGACATGATGCAAAACAAATTGAGTGCTTCTTCGTGGCACAGCCTGAAAAGAGTTGTATAAAGGTTTCCTATCACTATGCCATTTGCTTGATCTTGCAGTGAGGTCA
Organism: Phoeniculus purpureus; assembly: GCA_028565055.1. Lineage (NCBI taxonomy): Eukaryota > Metazoa > Chordata > Aves > Bucerotiformes > Phoeniculidae > Phoeniculus > Phoeniculus purpureus. The sequence goes on from JAOXOE010027180.1 coordinate 14,286, forward strand.
GCAAGACGTTGTCATAGTGTCTATGTATTGCTCTGGAAACATTCAGGAAATCTCAGGTGAAGTGCTGGGATTCTGGAGTTTTATCAGGGAGGGGAAGACCAGTAATGAGATGTATTCCAATTCATTGAAGTGTCAAGGAGGACTGAAAGTTTCAGATTTGTGAAAATCTAGGAAGAGTGAAGTAGTAAATGAGATTCTGTCTTATGAGATCACTGCAGTGAAACAGAAGCTCTGAAGCTTAAAAATTCTTCGGCACCTATAAGGTTCTTATACAGGTTTTGTTTTTTCTCATCTGTGTTGTTGGTAGGTCGAGAGCAGCAGCTTCTCCTTGCAGGTGGAAATCTAAGTATTACTCCACAGTTATCAGTATATTGAAGTACAGAAAGGGAACTTTTTCATGTAAAATTTTGGCAGCAAATTCAGCATTATGTTTAATATATAAGATTTTTATCAATGGATTTAATTTCAGACATTCTGCAAGCATCTCTCCTATCGGTGTGTACATACTCATCCTAGTGAGTGTTGCTGTCAAGAGTAGTTGCAGTGGTTTGTGGCATTTTTCAAATGTAAATGTTGCAGATGTTTGCTAAAGATTAGCTAATGAAAGGCCTCTTCATCAAAAACTGTCCTTTTCATACTTCTTTTGTTCCAAAAACTTACTGGTATTGTTAGCTAACTGTATTTTGGAAAATATTTTAAAAAACACTTTGTGGAGGAAGGATGGAATCGAAAGGGTTTGTAAGTAATATGTAGCCCATTTAAAGTTATTTCCTTAATCTCTACATTTCACAGCATATATAAACAAATCCCCCTCCCAAATCCAACCAAACAAAAAAAATCACAGGTCTCTACCATAATCTGTATTACGTAGAGTGACATACACACATAGTCACAGACTCTATAGAAGTAAGTGTCTGCTCTGAACTAGATATTTTTTTATACAGAGAATTGACCAACCCAAGGTCTGGGCCAATCATTAAAATTCTATATGCAGAAGAAAATAGAGGGTTTGTAAAAAGTAATTCTTCATGGAATTATTAAAGAGATTGTTTAAAGCTGGTGAAAAGTTTGAAATGTCAGTATTGTATGAGACTTTGAATGTACAGTCAGTATAGTAGTAACTATATATTCTGCAAGTGTGTAAACACCCTTGGGCTCTCACTGTATAATGCTTTAAAGAAAAGGCCATATTAAAAATATTGACAAAATTAAGCACAGAGATGAGATTAGGTCAAATGCTTACTATTTTTAAGGGTATTAAGAAGTTCTGACTATTCTCTACTATATAGAACAGATTGTTTTTATATTTGTGGTAATCGAACATAGTAGCACGCGTGTCATAGTCTGGCTTGTAATTAGAAGTTAATATGCCTGGTACTGACTTAATATGATGATGCCCGTTTTGTCAGCAAATAACTTTTTCTCCTCCAAGCTTTCTATTCCTTTTATAGCCTGATTCCATTAATAGGAATGGAGTGTTAAGTGGCATTATTTCTACATCTTAGCAGCTTTTGAAGTGAGAGTATTGACTAAATATAAAGTTATGTAGGACAGCATACATCATATATGCAGCTGTAAAAGAGGGGAAAGGTCTCTCACGTTCACTATTGCCACCTTTGTACATTACAGTTTCCTTTCTTGCAGTTCCTTATTTCTAACGTGTAATAATATTTGCAGTTAATATATTCATCTACTCTATACCAAGTTCTGTCTGCTCTCCAAATAGAGCACATTTTAGTCTAACAAACCTCTTTAATGGCTTTTTACATTTAAGTATTGCTCTATTACATTTGACAAATACGTTTATTTTTAATATCCTAGTCTTTGTCATTTAAGAGTAGTTACTTCACATATAATTTTCATATTTGTGATATCATACTACACTCTCTTTATAAAGAAATAGAGACAAAGAAATGTATAAAAATATATAGAAATAAAAGTAAAGAAGTAAAGATACTACAAACACACACAAAGGTGCAGAGAACAGTGTAACTAAAAAAGTCAGAAAAAGTATTGCATAATGAGGGTGTTTATTGTTTTCAACTCCTGTCTGTCTTCAGCAGTAATCAAGGAGAGAACACCTCTGACTCTGCAAAACAATCCTCTCTTTTTCCATACTGGTCATAGCAGTCAAGGGAACAACAAAGATGACTTTCCAGATGTTGTCTGGAAAGCGGAAAGCTCTGTACTCTCCAGAGCTAAGTGGGAATTCACAGGTCTTCTAAGCAGTCCTGAAGGCAATATACTTCCATATATTAGAAAGTAGTTTAATTGCAAAATAACTGCTTCAGACACTGTTCTAAATCACAAGGAGTCAAAGTAATTTTGAAGCAGTTACTTCAGTTGTTACCTTACCTTCAATAAGTTATATGCTGAAAGAACAGATCATAGAATCACTGAATGTATTGGGTTGGAAGGGACCTCCAAAGGTCATCTAGTCTGACCCTCCTGCAACAAGCAGGGCCATCACTCATCAGACCAGGTTGCCCAGAGCCCTATCCAGCCTGACCTTGAGTGTCTCCAGGGATGGGTCCTCCCCCACCCATCTAGGCAGCCTGTTCCAAGGATCCACCACCCACAGATTCAATAACTTTTTCCAGCTTAAAACTGTGACCTCTCATCCTGTTGTTCCCTGCCCTTGTGAACAGTCCTCCCCAGCCTTCTGACAGGCCCCTTTCAGGTACTGGAAGGTCCTTATGATGTTACTACTTACAGTTTCACCCATTTTCCTCTTTCAAAGGGCTTGAACAACCCTCCTTAATGCAACTGTAAAGCCAGGACTGCGCAGGCTAGCACTGTTAGCACCCACCAGATACACCTTGTTTGGTGTGTCTGGTATGTGTGTTTTCAAAGTAGAGAAATGCAGTTGCAAGTCAGTGCCGTTTTCTACAGCTCACATTAAAGAACTTTTTCCTCATGTCCAGCCTAAATCTACAATTTTCTAGCTGTCTACCTGCTCCATTTAGCAGGCCTCTGTTTTTGTAGTAGTACAACTTTTAATTTCCTATGGTGTTGTCAGAAACTGGATTTTTAAAAAAAAAAGTGTACTAAATTTACATCTGCTTACAATACTTTCAGTTTTCTCTGATAAAAAGCATAGATTAGCCATTGGATAAAACATATATATGTCTGACTGTGAAATCAAGGTTATTCTGTGGGGAAGAAGTAAGTCACAGAATGTTATAGAATGGTCTGGGTTGGAAGGGACCTTAAAGATCATCTAGTTCCAGCCCCCTCTGCCATGAGGAGGGACACCTCACACTAGAGCAGGTTCCTTAAGATTGCATCCAACTTTGCCTTGAACACTTTCAGGGAGGGGACATTATATCTTTAAAGTGAATGGAAATGATGTCATTTCATAGACTCACAGAACATTAGGGATTGGAAGAGACCTTCAGAAATCACCCAGTCCAATTCCCCTGCCATCAGCATGAAGAAAAGGCTATGCAACACCAAGAGAAAGATCCTGATCTCAATCAAACCAGGAAAATCCCAAAGTGAACAGCATCCAAGATAACTTAATTATTTCTTCATGTTTTATACGCTAAGCCAGTAAACAACCCTTTCATCTTGTTTCTGTGTTGTCGTTATGAAGTCTTTTCAGTGAGAAGAATGTCCAATTCATCTGAGTGAAGTTTATGTAACAGAGAGCCCTTAAAAGCTGTGGGGTGTGTCAGCAGAGGAGGCAGGCAGATATGCTTCAAATTTTGTTCAATTAAGGGTTAAAAACATTCAAGGTGAGAGCTGAATGGTTAATGAGTGTTTCTACACCTAAAAGCCTGCCTTTCAGAGGTGTCCCAGGATATTTCCTTCCTTTGCTAATGATATGTGAAAACAAGGCTACCTTGGCTCTAGTGAGACACCTTTGCAATATTCTGAGATATCCATTTGCATGCCTTGAAAATTGCATGCAGTCTCACTGAGCATTTTTCTACTTCTAAACATTGTTTACTCTTAATCCACTCAAAATGCTCTATCTTCAGGCATAAGACTAGAAGAAAAAGTCAGAAGAGCTATGCTGTTGCCTGTATGTTAAAAAAGTTATTGATGTTCCACCAATGTTCAACTTATTATTAAATAGCAAGCGGCAAATTTGGGAAGGGCAAACAAATTTTTGTATCCTTGTTCTGTTTGCTCTTGGACTGCATCGCTCTTTTGTTATAACTGAAGATAAATGTCTGTTTACAGCCTCTGGTCCATGGTTCCAAAAGACAACTAGGTTTTTAACAGCTTTGCTTGGGCTTTATTCAACATAGTGCATTTTGCTACTGCAGTATGAATCAGTAGTTACTGTTTGCTATTGATCACAATGTTAGTACAATAGTAAGGCCAGTGAAGACAAACTCCGTAATGAAAAGATCAAATCTTGATGTGTGGGTTGACCGTAATGTTTCATCCAGCACCGTGCTGTTAGCAGACAAGGACAGCTCATATCCTTTACTTTTTACCTACTTTATCTAAATAAACTTGTTATTCTGACAAAGAATTTTTAGCTGGTTGAGAAACTGGAGTGATCATTGTAAGGATTACCTCTGTTGGATTTTTCTGGGCTGCTTCTCTTATTTGTATTCTGCAGCTACAAGACTGGGAGGTAAATGGTATGCTGCACAAAAAAGAACATTTCTATGTTTACAATATATTGAGTACATTTCTAAGCAATACAAGGTTTTGCTTTATAGAACAGAAGCTTCCAGAGACCTCATTAAATCTTTTCTTTCTCTTCCATATTTTAGACTGAATTGTTCACCTATTATAATGGCACCTATTTTTGCCTTGAGACTTGTAAATCACAGAATCATTAGGGATCGGAAGGGACCTTGAAAGATCATCTAGTCCAATCCCCCTGCCACAGCAGGATCACCTAGACC